>JANHGC010001974.1:18346-31550 GCA_027560395.1 Boaedon fuliginosus
CCGCTTCGAGTTCCCCTTGACTGGGGAAGAAGTGGGGTATAAATCTAAATAAATAAATAAATAAATAAATAAATAAATAAATAAATAAATAAATAAATAAACACCATACTTTTCTCCTCCTTTTTTCCCCACAACCACATCTGAGGAGAAATGGGCTGAGAGAGTGACTGACCCAAATCACTGAGCTGGCTTCCATGGCTAAAGTGGAGCTTGAACTCCTGCTTTCCAGCCGGGTGCCTTAACTGCAGCTAGACCAAAGCAAGAGAAACCAGATCTGGCCACAGATATGGAGTTCATCTGTGATTTTCAGTTAAATCCTAAGTGTATTGTTTTATAGTGTTTATATATTAATTCTAGGAGAAAATTCTCAAAGATGTTTATAGAACAAAACTGAATAACCACTAAAAATCTTGCTTGTTTCTACATCTACTTCCACATCCTTTCTTGAACAGACTGTTCCTTAAATCTTGCAGCCTCATTGGTCAGATAATATCAGCCCCTCCTGGCCATTAAGCAATGATTGTCAGAGCATTGGACATCTTTCTGCCTGAAACTGAGCCTACAGAGAATCATTGGCAGAGGACAAAGGCTTTTGATCTGGATAAATGCTACTGAACATCAGGCCTATGAAAAGAAGACTAAAATAATTCGTGTGAATTAGTACAAAGATAAAACATCAGCCTTAGTCCTTATAAAAATGCAGAACACCCACTAAAGAAATAATACTAAACTCACTTCAGCTAAGTCACGTTTGCTAGGTTAATTTCCCCTTGATTGGGGAAGAAAGGTGGGGTATAACTTTAATAAATTGAAATTGAAATTGAATGTTATAAAGCATAGATATTTTGTTTCTGGGACTCAGTTCTTATTTATTTATTTATTCTATTTATACCCAGCCTTTCTTCCCCCAAAAAGAGGGACACAAGGCGGCTAGCAACAATTAAGAACAATAAAATATCAAGCAGTATAAAACTCTTAAAAAAACAGCAAAACATAACATACAATGCATTCATACGAGGCGAGTCAATTAGTTCCAAGCCCGCTGGCAAAGCCAGGTCTTAATGGACCAGCGGAAGGAATTCATCTATATACTAAGGATGGTCCAGATCTCCACGAGGAGCTGGTTCCAGAGGGCCGGCACCGCCACTGAGAAGGCCCTCCCCTGTGGACCCGCTAGCTGGCACTGCTTAGCTGACGGGACCCAAAGACGGCCAACCTTGTGTGATCTCATGGGGCACTGGGAGGCATAAATTAGCAAAAGGCAGTCTCGAAGATATCCCAGTCCTAAGCCATGGAGAAATTTAAAGTCATCACTAACACTTTGAATTGCACCCGGAGGGCTATTGCAGCCAGTGCAGCTCGCGGAGGAGTGGTGTTATATGGGTGCATCGAGGCACACCCTTAATCACTCGTGCGGCTGCATTCTGGACCAATTGGAGCATCCGAATGCTTTTCAAGGGTAGCCCCATGTAGAGCGCATTGCAGTAATCTAATCTAGAGGTGATGATGGCATGAGTGACTGAAAGGAGTGCCTCCTGGTCCAAGAAGGGGCACAACTTGTGCACTAGCCGAAACTGTGCAAAAGTTCCCTTGGCCACAGCTACCAGATGTTGTTCCAACTGTAGCTGCGGGTCAAGGAGAACTCCCAAGTTGCACATCTGTTCTGAGGGGGTCAATCTTTCCCCTCCCAGAATTAAAGATGGAAAGTCCACTGGACCACAAGGAGGAAACATCCACAGCCACTCGGTCTTGTTGGGGTTGAGTCTGAGTCTGTTGGTCCCCATCCAGGTCCTCACAGACTCCAGGCACCAGGACATCACCTCGATGGCATCATTGATCTGGCCCAGGGCGTAGAAATGTATAATTGGGTACTGTTGATACCCCACCCCGTGCCGTCGGATGATCTCACCCAGCAGTTTCATGTAGATGTTAAATAGGAAAGGTGAGAGAACCGAAAACTGGGGCACCACACAAAGCAGGGGCCTCAGGTCAGTTCTCTGCCCTCCTACCAAGACCGAACATGAACGGCACAAGAGATAGGAGAACCACCACAATACAGTGCCCACACTGCCAATCCTTCAAGCTGCCCCAGAAGGCAGATAAAAAGGAAAAGAGAAGGAACGAGAGAGATACAGAGAAAGGGAAAGAGAGAAAGAGACAGAGAGGAGGAGGGAAAGAGGGATAGAAAGGGAGGGAAAGAGAAAGAGAGAGGCAGAGAGAGAGAAAAAGAGGGAAAGAGAGACAGAGGGGGAAAGAGAAAATGAGAGGAGAGAAAGAGAAAGAGAGAGAGAAAGAGGGAGGGAAAGGGAAAGAGACACAGAGAGAGAAAGAGAGAGGGGGAAAGAGAGAGGAAGGGAGGGAGAGAAAAAGGGGAGGGAGGGAAAGAGAGAGAGAGAGAGAAAGAGAAAGACAGAGAGGGAGGGAGACAGAGACACAGAGACAGAGAGACAGAGAGTCACATGACTGGGTGGGAGTGAGTGACATCGAGTTGGCCATGCTCACCCAAGTTTTGTGGCCCCTGGTGTTTTCTTTTCTGTGGGAAATGGGTCCAAATGGCTCCTTGAGTGTTTAAGGTTGCAGACCTCTGCTCTAGGGAAAACAAACCACCTTTCTACAATCAGACTGCTTGCAGACACAGCTCCTGCAGGCAATAATAACCAGTATCCAAACAGACAATAAAACATATTCTGAAAGGAAAACAAACAATAATGCACAGTTATTCTCGTTCCTGCATACTGTAGGTAACTGCTACCTTCAAAGGTCTCTTTGTTTCCTTTTAGAAAGAAACCCAAGACAACTGAAAAACCGAAGTCTGAGGAGAATGAGATTACGCAGACGGGTGCCTTCGTTGCCAAGTCAGGCCTTCCATGCCTGAACTTTGAAGCTGTCTCATCTCTGAGCCCAGAACTCTTCCATTCATCCCATTTACTAAGAAACCTGCACGTATACACAGGGTCACCTGATTGTAAGTACAATAGCGTCATTGCAGATGGCTGAGTGAGACACGGTCTGAGTTGCAGTGTCAACCCATCTCAAAATATTGAAACATCTACCCAATTACTGGTAGTAGATGAAGTAAGGTTGTAAGGAGTAAATTTCTACACTTTGGAGCAGAAAGTGGCAGCTGAATATTGTGTAGCTTGTAATATAAGAGGACAAAATTGGATCACTGCACTCTGCACAATTACTAACATATGGAATTGCATTTTCAAAAATTAATGGAAGGACCTGTTCATTTATTTACTGTGCATATTTGTGTTGTTGCTGTCTTTAGTTGTTGTTTTCCAGTACTGAAGTCAAAGTCGTTTTGACATGAATCTCCTAAATTACTGATGCCTACTTCAGGCTGTATGAAATTATTATTATGTTATGGACAAAAAAAAGACTTGAACAAATTTAGATAGGAATTAAACAGAAGATCAATCATATTCCCAGAATTAGATATGAGAAAGAAATTGCAATTATGAACTGTGAAATTCATAAACGCTTTTACTTGTATTTAATTGCTACTTTTCCCCTGTTGTCTTGAATTCAAAACCCTAGGGAACTAAAACTAAATTTCAAGAAATCTTAAACTTTAGCCAGCTATTTCAACTACTGGATCTCTTTTGTAATAGTATAACTATAGTAATTCATTCTGCCAGATGAAATGTATGTATGTGAAATTTCATTGATGATTAGCAGTGTTCTGTCATCTCTGAAATGGTTTAAAAATGAATATTTGCAAAAATAAAGACAGATTAAGGCCAGCTTCCAAGATCTCTGGGGTATTGCCTCGAGTTCCCCTTTTGGGTGAAGAGAGGCGGGGTACAAATCTAATAAATTATTATTATTATTATTATTATTATTATTATTATTATTATTATTATTATTATTAAGTAACCATAAGAAAATTAGGAATGCAATTGTTTAAAACTTAATTATAGAATGACAAAATAAATTCTATGAGGACTGCTAATATATATCTGAATACTAGGTGTAGTAAATATATTAGAATCATATTTTCTTAATAATCAGAGGGATCAGTCTATAAAGTATGCTGAAATTGGGCCAACCTCAGTCTCTTATATTTTATGAATTTAATTGGAAGGAGCAGAAGTAACTAATTTCAGATTTGTACTGAAGCTGTACCTAAGGAGTCCAAGTGGTTTTGGTCACAGAAAATAACCTTTAACAAGACTAGAGTTCTCAGGAAGAAAAAAGAAAGAAATATTACTGGTCCATAGGCATATTAAATCTGAGACAGTATATTTACACTTACAAGAACTGTAAACAATCTGGCAATCCACTATTTTGGGCTATAATGTATTTGATATAAAAAGTGTTAGGATTTCACAGATTTCATAATCTTCTAATGAAAAACATCATCTAATTCAGTCATGTCTCTGGAACCAGCAAAATAGCTCTCATTATAAATAAACAGGAAGTCAGTACAAAAAAAATATTTAATTTGGAACATATTTTTTATGAACTGTACAGTGTATATAATTTTTTTTAAACCTGTGAAAATATTGCATTAGTTTGCACTAGCAAAAATATTTAAAATTTGTTTTTTGGAGCCTGAATGTGTGCTATTTCAGAGACTCAATTACTATATTCTTGCTCACAAATATTTTTCAGTAAACAATATAAATCTTTAATCATTTATAAAATCAAAAACATTATTTCCAACATATATATTTTAAACAATATAAAAAGAATGGAGTATAAAAAATCCTACTAGTATACGATTTGTAATGCATTGTTTCACCTTCACAGACATCAAAAAGGAAATAATTTCAAACTATTCTCTCAATTTTGGTCTCTTAAGCATTGAAAATTCAAATGAAACAATATATGTTTACAAAAATCCTTGGTTTCTAGTAGAAAATCTTCTGAAGTTGACATTCTGCTATTTGTGGCTCATAGGATGGGTCCTCTTCTTCTTTCTCCTAAAACTTTATCCCAAACTTTAGTATAGTACTAAAGGGCTTAGTTAAGCTTTCTGCTAAACAACTTTGTTGTTATCCAGAACAATATAAAAAATTGAAGTTTTCTTTAATTTCATAGCATGTGTGTTCTTATTTCTACAGAGTTCTCTAAAAGATTTCAGCAAGCTATTTCCTTATTTTCATTTTTTTTCCAATTAATGGTCTTAGCAATGTCTCATTAGCCCACTTTCTTTTTGTCCTAATCCATATGTTGAAACTATACAACTGGCACAGCCAGTATTTCCATCTGCATAAAAAAAGATTTTAACAACTTTTACTGTATACAGTGTAGAAATCCTTTTTCAGGTTTTATAGCCATACAAATCTCTACAGATTTGCTGAACCCTTGGAGCCCAGGAAAAGAGACAGCCCCCAATTGGTAAATCAAAATGCCAATTTTCTGAAATCATAGGAAAAATATAAGCATAAGCTTTTTGTAATAAAAAGAATGCAGTCATGTGGCAATTTTTATGTGTATACAAATGCCCTTTGTAGAAATAAAACTATTTAAAATTTATCTTTTTAAAAAATATTTTAATAATTATGCACCAATTGAAATTGGTGCGCATATTTATTTATTTTATTTTATTTATACCCCGCCTTTCTTCCCCCAACAGGGGGAATGCAAGGCAGCTAACACCATTAAAAGAGAATTTACAATAAAACTCTAAAATATCAGTAAAACACATCAATATAAAAGTTAAAAACACAACATACAACAACACACATACTCTTCTTTCATATAGGGGGAGACAATTAGCCCCACGCCCACTGGCAAAGCCAGATCTTGACAGCCCGCCGGAAGGCTAACAGACTAGGGATGATCTGGACCTCCACGGGGAGCTGGTTCCAGAGGGCCCATGAAGCAACAGAGAAGGCCTTCGCCCGTGGACCTGCCAGTCAGCACTACTTAGTTGACAGGACCCAGAGGAAGCCAACCCTGTGAGATCTCACGGGGCACTGGGACGCATAAGGTAGGAAAAGGCGGTTTTGGAGGTATCCTGGTCCTAAGCCATGGAGAGATTTAAAAGTCATCACTAGCACGTTGAATTGCACCCGGAAGGTGTTCAAAATAATAAAAATCTCACATTTTTTTTATTTTGGAAAATCATCATAAATTATATATAAACACAGATACAATAAGAAGTACAAACTTCAGCAGTTCTGATTAAAATACCTTTGAAAATAATCCTTTGTCATTTATATATCTTTAAGAATCCTTGTTTTCTGCATTCTGTACAGTTATTTCACAAGAATATTTTGGAATACAAGGGATTCTGGATTACACTTGATGGAAAGTTTGAATTAGTTGAAAGTCTATAAAAATTCTCAGACATCCAGGTCATGGTTTTCCCAAAGATGCTTTTTTAGGAGGCAACTGGACTTTCTTGTTTTTTCTTTTGAAGATGTTTCACTTCTCATTCAAGAAGATTCTTCAGCTTTGACAGGATAGTAGGGAATAATTACCTCATTACGCTGCCTGCCCTCATCATGGAATTACCGCATGATTCCAGTTGCATAGCAGCAAAGAAATGATAACATCTCATTGCTCCTATCTTTTTATTACGTTCTAAAATGGTTTATCCTCTAACATTGCATAGTTTGGCTTCCATGCATTCATGTCTCTGTACTTAAATAGGCTGCTGCAGCTGTAATCATATAGGCTACCTATGTGGGAACGTTGCTGTAGAAATCCTGCAAACAACCAATTGTCTTTATGGGAAAACACAGATTTCCTGCTGACGGAAATATCTTTTTATCATTTACAAAAGGTTGTAAATGTGTATGTGTGTGTATATATATTCAAAGACTGCATTTCTATACATATTTATTATGCAGTAGTTTCCAGTACACTAGAGGGACTGACATTTATTTATTTGATTTCTACACTGTTGTAATTATAAACTATCAGCAAAACATAAAAAACATTAAAAAAATTCCATAAAATACCCATGGTACAACAATAACACATCCACAGTAAAATCAATTTATCAGTTAGATAAATCAAACATTCAATTATAAATTGAAGCAATATATAAAAACATTGTATGATGCAGCTTTTCATATTTAAAGTTAAAAGAATACCACCCTTCTAGACAATCATCAATTATCAAATCCAACTTTCTGAAAGAAAGCTAACTTGGTACAGGAGCATGACAGAAATAGACTTTCATCTGTTATCATCCCAATAGAGGTGGGGAATCACAACATTTTTTTTTTCTTGAGATTTTCATATCAGACAGGATGATTACAAGAAGCAGTCCTGAAAAAACCCAAGGCCAAGATATAAAGGGCCTTACAAGTTAAATCAGCACTTTGAAAATCCTTCTGAGAGTTTTGAAGATTCACAGTTACAGATATTATGTGCAATTGGCACCTAGTTCTGATTAATCACTACTGCATTTTGGTCTTTAAATGCAATCCCCCACTGTAGTAAATCTAAGAACTGGTGGTGACCAGCTCTTGCTCAATGTAGGCCTACAACTGGTATACCAATTAAACCGAATAAAGGTTTTCTGCCCATAAACATCATTTGCCAATCAGCAATAGACATGAGTCCAAGGCGAACTATCAAATTGCAGATCTGCTGAAAGCAAACTATTACGTCTTTTGGAGATAACAACAGAGCAGCAGAAAACCTTGAGGAGCAAGTAGCAGCTCCATCTTGTTCGCTTTCAGCTTCTTCCCATCCCCTGCCTACCCTGCATTAAGTTGATAACGTAGAATTGGTTATCCTCAGCATATTGACAATAGTATATTTCAAATCTATTTTTGTCATCTCCCAATAAATTAAAATCAATGCCAAAAGATAGGAGGGAATGGTCTGAATTCTGCCATACTGTGCAACTGAGAGACCACCAAGCAAGTCCCCTCTCTCTGGAACCACTCACTAAGAAAGGAGCAGAGAGGCAATCAGGATATCATGGCTGCGTGAATCAAAGATACCAAGAAGTCTTATAGGATCGAAAGATGCAGTTTCCGTAAGGCTCCTTGAAGGGAGGGAACTGTCCATCTCAAGGTCAGACACACCATCATAAAAAAGGCAGTTGGAGAGCAGAGTAAGAAAGGAATGTGGGCACTTCACTTCTCTTACTGTATGGGATGGCCTTCAAATTTAATCCATACCTGTGTTCAGTCTGTTCGTTTGTAGACTTCTCGGAAAACGTGCGTTCAGTTAAATCTGATCCAAAGGAGACACTGTAAAAAATAAGCGTTCCTATAGGCACCATAAAGAATTTCTCAAGCTTGATGTATAATGCAAAAGCATACCACATGTGACTCCTTATGATTGCATAATCAAACAAACTACCTTTCCAGATGTGTAACCATATAAGTCCCTCATACCCCAATCAGTAAGGCAGCTGGCTAATTCCACTGGGAATCTTAGTCCCAAATATATGCAAAGCATCAGGTTAAAAAAAAACCCTTTTGAAATAGAAGTAATCTTTCTTTATAGTTTCTTTCTAACGTAGAATATCAGTGGTTTGAAGGGGTATGAGTGAGCTTTTTATCTAGATTCCAGTTTATCAATATCCAGCATTCTGTCTTAACAAGTTTCTGAAACTACAACCTTAATTGTGCTTGGGAATTATAATTACTAGATTTTGTGTAGCTCTGAGTTACATTCCATGCTCACTCATTCAAACTGTACAATTAACTCTTCCATCACTCAGAATTCAATACTTCCTAGATTTTTAGCATAAAGAATCTGACATATTGTGATATTTGTCTTCAATGTGGTATAGTACATGCATATTCCACACTATTAATAAGTTGTAAAGAATAACAAAAACATTTTATAGACTCTTAAACCCTGGATAAAATCTCTTGTCTTGCTACAGTTCAAAAAGAATAGTACATGTGAACAATCAGTGTTAAGTTCAATCTTTCCCTCAGGCTCCTTGCCCATTCATTGCTTGCTTGGATAAGAATAGCCTTTGCATTTTTACACTCTTTCATTTATGAGCCATTTCTAAATCAACCTGCTATCCCAACCCTTCTAACAGTAGCTTCACATGTGAGGTCCTTTACGATTGCTAAATGCACTGGGCAGAAGAGAGCTGTTTAACAAAGGCTGCTTCAGTTCCACAGAAGCATTTCCCACTGCATTAACTAAAATGAGAGTGGCAGGTCTGGGAACAGAATGAGTCAGAAATCTCCACATATACATGCATACTTATCTGTGATGTCAATTAGAATAATAAGAATCTGTATATTGTAATTATAATGTTTAAGTCTATTGGTTCATTTTCTTGCTATCAGGCCTGCGCTAATTGACAGTTAATAATTCTGAACATTTTGATCAAAAACAATACTCCTTTCAAACAATGTAAAAATACAGAGCACTTGATGTTTTTGTGTCTCAATGAGCTGGATTTTTTAAATTTCAGGTGGTGATTTTTTTCTTCAAAAAGTGCTTAATCTTTTGGCATCTGAGTTTCACTACTTCATGTAGCTTTCTCACATATTAACCTGGGTTGGACAAAACATTCAAAGAGATGCCGTGGAAATACATTAGCATAAACAAAGACCCTTAGTAAGACATATATGGCAGCTTCACAAACCCTTGTCTGTCTCAACGTGGTGTCCATGCAAACCCCTTTGCTTCATTGGTGGTCCTTATGGAAGTGACATTTGCATGCACATACATGGCCTGGCAAACTGAGAAAGCTTTTGAAACAGCCTTGTGCTTTAACACTTAAAGACAGATGTCTCATTCATGCCAATACTTTTTGCAAAGTGTCTCATATGCTTTGTACAATCCATGTATTATAACAGTAATACATTTCCTAAAGCATAAAGTGGCCTTGAATCCTAGATTAAAGCTAATGAAAAATGTGTAACGGGTTTAATTGATGTTCAGTAGGAACCTATAATCAATTTATTAAATGATCTAGCCAGACTAAAGTATTGTCGAGCTATAATTCTGTTTATTTAAAGACACTGAAACCTTTTCTTTATTACTAATTACATTGATATGGTATCAAAATGGGAGAGGAACAAAACATTACTTAAATCAGCATTAAAATTTGTTTTAATACTGGTAACATGTACTTTTGTTTAGACAATATATAATTACACATTTTTCATTCTGTATGCTTATATTTAAGAGGAGAGAAAGGATAACAAAAATTCTGGGATACATTTTTTTGAAGAAATTTGAGATGAAATGGTTCTTGTCACACTTTGAGAGGTAAAGGACTTCAATCTTAATATTAGTAAGCATGTTTTTTTCAGTAACTAAGACACAAAATCCTGGTTAAAAACATCACCAAATTTACATCTGTTGAGAAGGGAGGGAAATCCATATATATATTTCAAACACCAATCTATCTTTATGCCTTTTTCTATGGCAGGTAACAACAGTTGCAAGGGGATGACAGAGCGCATTCACAGCATCAACCTCCACAACTTCAGCAACTCTGTGCTCGAGACCCTCAACGAGCAACGCAACCGTGGCCACTTCTGTGATGTGACAGTCCGCATTCACGGGAGCATGCTGCGTGCCCACCGTTGTGTGTTGGCGGCTGGCAGCCCCTTCTTCCAAGATAAGCTGTTACTGGGCTACAGTGACATTGAAATTCCTTCTGTGGTGTCAGTCCAGTCAGTACAAAAGCTCATTGACTTCATGTACAGTGGAGTATTGCGGGTCTCACAATCAGAGGCCCTGCAAATCCTCACAGCAGCCAGCATCCTGCAGATTAAAACTGTGATTGACGAATGCACGCGGATTGTCTCACAGAATGTGGGTGACATCTATCCTTTGATTCAGGATTCTGCACAAGAGACACCCCGAGGAACTCCTGAATCAGCCACGTCAGGACAGAGCAGCGATACAGAGTCTGGTTATCTGCAAAGTCACTCACAGCACAGCGTGGACAGAATCTATTCAGCTTTGTATGCATGTTCTATGCAGAATGGTAGTGGTGAGCGTTCATTCTACAGTGGAGCAGTGGTCAGCCACCATGAAACAGCACTAGGCCTTTCTAGAGACCATCATATGGAAGATCCAAGCTGGATTACAAGGATCCATGAGCGCTCACAGCAGATGGAGCGGTATCTTTCCACCACTCCAGAAACCACACACTGCAGGAAGCAACCACGTCCTGTTCGGATCCAAACTTTAGTGGGCAATATTCACATCAAGCAAGAGATGGAGGATGATTATGACTACTACGGACAGCAGAGAGTACAAATCCTAGAGCGTAATGAATCTGAAGAATGCACTGAGGATACTGATCAAGCAGAAGGTGCTGAAAGTGAGCCCAAGGGAGAAAGTTTTGATTCTGGAGTCAGTTCCTCCATTGGCACTGAACCTGACTCTGTGGAGCAGCAATTTCTGACTGGCCTAGGTCGAGAAGGTCAACAAGAGCCTACACAACCAGAACAAAATGATGTTTCTGCTGACAGCATTCAGCAGCAGCACACAGATACTAACTCTTCTTCACCAGAAAGAGGAAATGATGTTGAAAGGGACAGCGCACTAATAACTGTTTGTAACAGTACTGAAAAGGGGACTTTACAGCCTATCACTACAACTGTTGCCCAATCATTGCCAAGTACACAGCTCTATTTACGCCAGACAGAAACCCTCACCAGCAACCTGAGGATGCCATTGACCCTGACCAGCAACACACAGGTCATCGGCACAGCTGGCAATACCTATTTGCCTGCACTCTTTACTACACAGTCTGCTGGCAGTGGTCCTAAACCTTTCCTTTTCAGCCTTCCCCAGCCCCTAGGCCAACAGGCACAATTTGTGACAGTGTCCCAGCCTGGGATTTCAACTTTTACTGCCCAACTGCCAGCCCCACAACCCCTGGCTCCTTCTGCAGGCCACAGCACAGCAGGTGGGCAGGGTGAAAAAAAGCCTTATGAGTGTACCCTCTGCAACAAGACTTTCACAGCCAAACAGAATTATGTCAAGCACATGTTTGTACATACAGGTAAGTATATGGCCAATTGATATATGAGCAAAGCTATGAACCCAGAAAGAAAAGGCATTTAACATCATATTGTTGATCTGGAGAGGTATTCCTCTATTGCTATTTTAAGATGTCCATATGATATAGAAAGCAATGATAAAAAAAATGGAGTGTTCTTTTGAAAATATTGAGGGGTTTTTCATGTTTACTATAATTTGATAGTTTTAAATGGTTTACCCTTAACTCCATCCTGTGATATCTGATCTTCTTTGCTTTGAAATATTTTGGGGCTTTCTATGTATCCTCCCTTAATACATTTACAGGACTAAATTTACCCATTATCTTTTGTTATCCAAGTGGGGTTGCCTCCGCCCCCCACCTATTTTTAGAAAAGTTACAAACCAGAATTGAATCAAATATTGTAATAGAGCCTTGGATGTGAGTATGGGGACTGTAGAGAAGTGTGTTGTTCTGGATTTTGAAAGTGATTCCCAAAGTTACTTAAAATTACATTTACTTTCCGTACCCAGGGTCCCTAACCCTCAGGTCGTGGTCCACTATTGGGCCTTGAGCCATTCAGAACTGGGCCGCAAAAGTGGCAGGCGAGCATGCATGCCCTCTGCTCATGCAAATGGAGCTGCATGTGCATGCTTGCTTGTCTGTCACTCATGTGGAACCTTCCCCTCTTCCCCCCGCCGCCGGTCCACAAACTGGAAAGGCTGCGGAAGTCTATTCCACACCATATTTTCATGCTACAGAGAAGTTATTTTTATTAACTCTTGAACTGATATTTTCTCATCTGTACATATCCATCTAATTTTTCATTCCACTTTGAACTTGTGCTTTAATTCTTTCACCAACTGTCTAGTTTTTGAATGGAGTCCTCAAAAATGAGGCCAATCTGTTACGAAGGGGCTGTAAATTAGACTAATTAGCAGGAAAAATTAGCACCTTCAGTATTTTCTCTGGTGCGTCATGGCATCACAAACCATCTCCTTACAGTCCTGAAAGGCCAAAAATATTAAAACATAGAATCTGTTCACAAAACCGTTTCCAATGCAGTACTGTACTTTGTCATTTGCTTATACCTACTCATTATTCTCAATTGGACAGATTTACAGAAGATACCAATTATTTAAGGATATATGTTTTGACTTTACTATTTCAAATTAAAGCAATCCTCTGTGAGTTTGTGAAAGCAAACTGTTATGGAGTTACCGTATATACTGATGTATAAACCGAGTTTTTCAGCACCCAAAATAAGCTGAAAAAGTCACCCTCGGTTTATACTCGGGTCAGAGCAAAAAA
>JANHGC010001974.1:39002-66238 GCA_027560395.1 Boaedon fuliginosus
TGCAGTATGGACCCAATTTTTCCCACTATGTCTAAATACTAGCCCTATAGTTACAGCTCATGTAAATCATTAGAGCATAATTGGATGTACAGACATTATCCAAATGATTTTCTAATATTTTTCCTTTACTTTAAAAACATTCTTTCTTATAGCCAAAGGTCACTACAGTCCAAAAAGCCTATAATTTTGTGACCCCAATTATTTCTACAATAATAATATATTTATTTATGTTTGATGTTTCAGGTATATTTGCACTGAACTTAATTGAACTTCAGTTTATTTCATTTTAAATTAAAATGCTCAATAAGAAACCTGAAAATAATCTTCATTTTTATATTGTTTAAAATGTTTGCACTGAAAGCTTTTTTATTTATAAAGAATAGAAGGATTCAAAACTCATTGCTTTTTAAAGAAGAGAAACACATTAGCTTGCATTTTGTGATTATCTACATACTCCCATAATTTTTTATTTGCAGGTAGTTAAGTTATAAAAAAATTATATACAGTAGTGCAGGGCTCTTTCTGTATAGTGATAATTCTTTTTCACATTTCTGGTTATGTGAAAAAGTGAGTTCTTAAATTTTTAAGTAAATCTCATCTGAATATATACCTATCCCTCTTATCATGCCTTGAAGACAGAAGTGCTATTTGGCCTATATTTTAATCTGCAAAACATATTTTAGCTCGTCGTAAACAACAGGAAACTTTGATAAAAAAGCAGATCTAACTCTTACTGAATTAGAAGTTCTGTGGTTCATGGAGTGAATTAATGAGGTCAGCAAAAAGTTAGCAAGAGTGCCATTTGATTTGTAAAAGTCAGAATACTAAATTAGTTCATCCAATGCTCAGAAAATGTATTTGAATTTTGGTATTCAAATTAAGGTCCCATGTTTGATAGAAAACTGTAATTAATAAATTATATCTACATATGCTTAATTCAAATATAGTGGATGCAACTTATAACTAGAAAATGACATTTCAGGTCAACACTGTAAAATTAATAATGGGCACGTTTATCCAAAGATAATCAAAAATATGACCATATGAAACAAGGAGATACACATTTCATTCACATCATGTAAAACTCCAGGTCTTATCATGCTCCAAGTATTATTAGACTTCAGGGTTTCTCTCCTTCCTAAAACCATTTTACTATTGAAATAGATGCCAAAGTGTACCCCAAATGCTACATGCAACTTGCATCACCCCATTTCTGTTCCTATAATCATCTAGCCCACAGGCTGAGCTTAACCATTTTATTAATATTTTGTGGGTATTTTAAGAAGCAAAATGGATGCCTTAACTCTATAAAATCTGTGGCATTTTGGAGTTTAATTCCACATTTTTGGAGGGTAGATTTGACAAGTTATGGAAAGCTG
Source organism: Boaedon fuliginosus (assembly GCA_027560395.1). NCBI lineage: Eukaryota > Metazoa > Chordata > Lepidosauria > Squamata > Lamprophiidae > Boaedon > Boaedon fuliginosus. Next base: position 40,382 of record JANHGC010001974.1, read on the forward strand.
TTTCAGCTGTAGAGCTGATGGAAGCACAGTATTTCATTAAACAGAAGAGAAAGCAATTGGAAGCAAAGCCAGAGATTTCAGTTCTGAGTATTGCTTGCAGCTGTGTGATTTAATACTGCTCTCTCCTGTGCCTTTCTTACCTCTTTCAGTACTATCTTATGCCTCTCTGCAGTTTAGCCCCAGTGATGATGGTCTGTGTTACCTGAACAATAGTTAAGCTCTAGAATGATCCAGACATTGTTCTCAGAATAACAGGATCCCTTCAGAAATGTCATTTTCCAGTTATCCACAATGAAGTTGTGTTGCTTAAAGGTTTCATGAGCTCCAGTGGTCACTTCCTTGTTGCTACTTAATGGGAAATGTGTATGAGTTTAGGCTGTGCTTTTATGTTGCCAGATATTCAGAAGTAGATATATCTGTATTTTAAAGCCTTGAAGGTCAAACTAGCAAGATCACTAGTTAGTATGGTTACAGGGCCTCTAAATATTAAATTTATTGTTTTTTATTATTACATTCAAGTGAATCAGCAAATAGAGACAAGGAATTCAAGTTCTGCTTCCCATAGTTGGATTATAGTATATGCATGTACATTGACTGAATTTCAAAGAGGGATTTGGTGGATGACATATGTATGGCTATTAAAAGAGGACACTTAACACAAAACTTATTTCTACATAAACATCTTCAAAAGCTAATGTCTGAAGATATATCAGATTTATTTTTGGGGGGATACTTACACTTTTCTGGATAACATTGCTTTATCTAAAAATTAAAATCCTGTATTAACAGAAAAATTAGAAAATTGAATAGATTATTTTCACTTCCATGTTAGTTTCCTAATTCATTAGATAATGGGAATCATAAGTGGTAATAATGAAAGTAAATCAGGTTAATATTTCTTAAGACTAGAGAACATATAATCAGCTAAATTATAAATAAATAAAATTGCCCCTTAAATTAGTTTATTCTGTTGTAATTCCACAATAAATAAATATGTCATGAATTATTAAATTGCCAACTGCACACACACACACACACACACACACATGTTAACAGAAGTAAAACTAAAGGATTGTTGTGCTCATATATAATGCAACAGGATTATTGATTAGTAGATATAAATGACAGGCATAATCAGAACATAAATGTGTATTCCTTTTCAAGTGGCTAATGCTAAAATAATTTTACTGTTTTTTCTCTTTCCTACATCCAGTAAAATACTTTGCAATAACAGTTTAAAAGTTAACCTAGGAGGTGCTGAGTGCCTGTCTAAGAGGGCAAAAAACATTATCCATGTCAGACTATTTAACTATCTAGGCAAATATTGCTTTCTTGGGCAGACAGTTGTACTGCTACCATGATAGTTTTCTGTAACTAGAGATACACAGGAATTGATTTTGGGTTTTCAGCCTGCAAAAGGTTTGCTACAGTACTACTGAGCTATGGCCCTTATCCATTTGGTTATTGATCTTTGGAGTAGCACCTGCATAAAACATATGGATATGACAGGGAAAAAGAGATTAAATTTAAGAATTATAACTTCAGAGAAAGAAAAAGGAACTCTTCCCCTGTGACATAAGTATACATTTATTTCACATCTAGTTATTTAAAAATATTAAGTTTAGTTTCATAAAATTGTCCCTAAAATATTAGTACTATAATAAAATTCCCACAAGTTGGCAAGATTAATTTAAGTGGGGCAGAAATAAATAATGTATTGCAGCCTTATGCAGGACTGCTGCCTTAAAACAATAAAGAAGGAGTATTATTTTTTATACATACTTAAATGTATATATAATTTTAAACTGTTATTTCATTTATATGAAATGCGGCATACTTTTGCTTTCATTTAAATTTGTAATACAATACCTGGGCAACGAGCTGTGAAAAAAATCATTTGCTGAGAAGTATTATTACTACTAATAAGGTAGCTGCTATGAATTTGCACTGCACTATGCCTGATGGGCATTAGTAAAATAACTGAGTTTAACAGTAAGTTCTGAGAGTTTTGAATTAATAACAGATGGCTTCCTTCAGTTACCTTAATATGATCTTCAGTCCCTATTTGGTGTGGTATCATAGTTTTATGCATAGTTTTTTTCTATTTGTAGCTTTCATGATGTAGGTCAATTAGATGTCACAGCCAGCCTAGTTAATGTCTATGGACATTCTCAGTCATCCAGGTCATTATAGTCCCAAAGGTGCTTTTTCAAAAGGCAATTGGACTTCCTTTGTTTTTCCTTGAAGATCTTTTGCTTCCCATCCAAGATGCTTCTTCAGTCCTGACTGAATGGTGGAAAATGGAACGATTTCTATTCCTTGCAGTCATTTGGTCATTATTTTTGAGAGTCATTGAGGCCATGTGGAGGTTTATCTGTGGCCTCAGGATCTCTGAATAATGCACCATTCAGGTGACCCTGAGGACACAGGTGAACCTCCAAGTGGTCTCAAGAATGACCAGGTGACTGCAAGGATTATAAATTCAGTCAGAACTAAAGAAGCTTTGTGGATGAGAAGTGAAACCTCTTCAAGGAAAAGCAAAAAAAAAGGCTAGTTGCCTTTTTGAAAAAGCACCTTTCGGATGGATGGCATAGTTTCATCATTATTCTGTTCCAGGAACAGAACATTCACAGTAGGGATCTAAAGAGGCAATGTTTCAGAGTGGTATGACTTTCACTTGCCAGTTATCTGTTCACAGTCCCAGGCAGTACAGATCTAGCTACCTTCACAGCTTGTTTGATCTTGCCATTTGCAATATATCAGAACAAAAAAGAAAATCCATTACTGTCTGTTTGTTAATTTCTTCTGAAATGGAATCAATATTGTTGTGGGCTTTTTTCCCTTTTAGTTTCATTTTAAAACTTAAATCTTATAACCAAGTTAAAAACAGTTGCATTGTTCTTCTATCAGAACATTTTAAGGGCCAAAACTTGTTTTAGTTCACATTTGAACTATACATTATAGACAAAAGAAGTTACCAGTGACAGAAATAGATAAACTTAACATCTAGTTATTGCCATGGTAAACATACACTACAAGCCAAAAACAATGTGATAATAAATTAGATGTTAATAATTTAATACAAAATAACAAGAATGTAGCATTACTGTGAATGCTAGGCCAGCAAAACAGGAATAATAATCAGACATTTAAGTGTATAATGAATCGATTTACTGCAGGTAAAGTCACAAAAATACTTTCACTGACTAGTCATAACTGACATATTTACAAAACGTATATATATAGCACTTCGAATGTTGTACAATTATATAACTCCCTAATCTTTAGTAATTGCCAAGCTTATTTCACATTACTACTTAGAACTAGGAAGATCCCTTCCTCTAAGTTTGCTTTGCAGAGCTAATATGTGCCACTTAGATCATTTAAGGATTTTCTGATACTGAATTACTTCCAAGAACATGAGATAATGTATTATGCAATGTTTGAAAGTGATGAATTGTAACAGATGCAGATACCAGTTCCATACATTCCCTGTTAGTGGCTTTTTATGAAAGCGATGACTAAGTAGGAACTTTCATATTCAAAGAAAAGCTGTTACTACAGCTTTATATATGGAAATATTAGCAAGTTTTATTGTAAATCATTTGTCACTATGAAATTCAACTGAAATAGCGCATGTGCAGGCAGGTCCAGGTGCTGCATTACTGAATAAAAAGTTCTGCAGAACAAGCGATCCTTTCTCTGTGGACAACACACCTTTCAAGGCTTGCTCTATTAAAATGGAAGGATAAGGATCACTGCATTCCTTTCCCTTGCACCAGAGTGGAAAATGGAGAAGATAATGATCCTTCTCTTTTTTCTGGACTCCAGGAAGAGAAAAAGTAATTGCTTCTCTCTCCCTTTGGCCCTTTTGTAATATGTAAAAGATGAGGAAAGAGTAGTGTTTGTGGAGCACTGTTTTCATCTGCCTTCTATTAAACAAAGAAAAACAGGAAGAAAGTATATTGTCAGTGCACAATTAAATCCAAAATAAGCTATAGACAGACAGTAGTTTTTACTTGTGACACTCACAGACATCTGACTGGCTGCCTTGAACCTCGGCCTTCCTTTCATATAATAGTGTACCTGTTAATGGAGTAGCAAGGGTGTGTGTGTTAAAGTATTATTTTACTCTTTTACCTAGAAAAGTGAACAGATTTTCTTCCCACAATAATCTACTTCCAATCTCAATTTAAATATGTATAAAATGTAATAGTGAAGTCAGAGGAATTTATTCAAACTAACCATTTATAATTTTGCAGCAATCCTATACACACAAGCATTATTGAGCTTCCAAAAAACTACCTAACATATATGAGATTATGCTGCTGTTTGTTCTTTTTTTTTAATATTTTTTTTTAAATTATTTTTTCAAAATAAAACACATCATACAATAAAACAGCTCTTTTGTCCGAGCAGGGTCTGTTGGTTTACACCATCACAATATTTCTCATATTGATACATCAATCCTCTCATTCATTACTTTTAAATATTCATTTAAATTATTTATCTTTATCTATTTTCCCCTCCACCATCATACATTTTATTCCGCTTTAAATCGAAAGTCAAAAGAAAAGAAAAAGAAAAAGCATGGCAGTACAACCTTCCTTAGCCAAATCAGTCTAAGAATAATTACATTTAAAAATATTCATTTGGGTCTCAGTTCACTTTGCATTATAAAATAGTCAATATATTGGTCTACAATTTAAACGTAAAATATTAAAACATGTTTATCTATTTTATTCCCTGAACTGTTCCCTCCTCTTTTCTTTAAAAACAGCATACTTCTACTACGCACTCCCATCTCCGCAAATTAAAACGGAACCATTTTTAGCCCTTGTAACGTCTCTTTTTCTCTGCAGGATCAGTCTCTTCCCAGGTTTCCTTCTGTTTTGGCAGTTCTCTTTCTTTCCCAGTATTTTTATTCATTTTCCTCTCCTCCAATAAATCCTTTGAATACTTCCATTTTCTTTTCTCCGATATTGGGGTTGATCTCCGGGTTTCCTCACACAACTCAGTTGGTGATTGTCTTTGTTCTTTCCCACCTGCACATCTCTGCCTCAGAAAATATGTTTGAATGTCCACCTTTTGTTTGGTAGGTTCTGGCGTCATCTTTTCCTTTTCCTCTTTCTCCACCAGCTGGTCACCACCCACAGCCTTTTCCGGCTCTAACTCCCCTTGTTTTGTAGCTTGTTTCATTATTTTCATCATTTTAAAAAGTTCAAGTCCCATTTCTTTTATCTCGTCTAAGTCCTTTAGAATTGCCTCACAGTGATCTTTCTGAGCTTCTCCCATATTAGTTGCAGTTGCGTTTGACCTAGCAGTCAATCCATGCAACGTCCCAGTTCTTTCAAATTAAAAGCCAATGAGAGTCGTGGTCCCACAGTTAAAGTCAATCAGTCTTGTATCTCTTCCATCCTCCGGTAATCAATTTTCATAGTTCTTTTTACTGCTTCGCCTTCTGGGGTTTAAATCAGTTAAAAAAAGTCTCATCTCACCCAATCAGCAGGCTCCACTTGGATGACTTTAAATTGGATGACTTCTCTCCTCCAGCTCAGTCTTGTTCCCAGAATGAATCCGACTTAGCGACCACCATTTTGGCACTGTCTTGCCAGACATCGGCTGAAGGTCTAGCACCTGGGCAGGGAGTAGATTGCATATCTTCTCAAACCCCCAGGGCAATGGCCCCTTGCTTTGTTTCCCCTCCAGGAAAACTGGACCGGTAGTTTGGGTGTGGAATTGCAGAACTTGCAAATTCCGCAGTCCTGTCGCCGGAAGTCAAACTGGAAGTCCATGCTGCTGTTTGTTCTAATACTCAGAGTAGCAATGCAGAAATTTTGGGCCACTTGGGAAGGGTATTTTTGTTAGTTATACATTTACTCTTTCCGTAATTAAAATGTTGTTAAATCTAAATAGGTTTTTTTTCTGGAATGTTTTTTTTAAAGTACTAATAATTTAGTGGAAGAGGACAAGTTGCTATTTAGCTCTGCTTAGCTAAACACATGCAGTATAGGATAGTATATTTTCAGAGCATAAATACACAGTTTGTACATTGCTATCCATATATATATTTACATATACATACACACTACATTACAGTATATTTATTTGTGCTTTTGAATCTGTTTGTGATGATAGAATAACAAAGATGTTTGCATTTATTATTCTCCTTTCACCTGCAGAAGTTAATCAGGATAATTTAAGAATTAACATTATTAAAATGCATTTATATTAGGAATGTAGATATTAATATTATAGACTTCCCATTTTAAAAAAATAATATAGGAGAGGTTGATTAATGAAAAGAAAATTCTCCAATATAAAAGTTTTATAAATAAAAAAACAATCTAGTATGCTTATTTAAAGCCAAATACTACCTTTTTGGGGATTAGAAGGACATGAAAACAAAGTGAAAAATGAGTTACATCCCTTTTGTCATTTTTTTTTAGAATGACATCTGCCAATGAAATGGATTCTTACTCCACCAAATCTGGTCTGCAAAGAGTTAGGGTAGAGTTAGGGTAGAAAGAAACAAGAAGTCCAACTTCAGAATGATGGGGGAAACAGTCCTATAAATGTTCTCAAAACTAAATCCAATTGAATTTTGTGGTGTTTAGTCATGATTATATTAAGGATTGCAACTTCATACTTGTTATCATATACATAATTGAAGACACTATGGTGAAGAATAAAGAAAGGGGGAATTCAAAAGAAAATAGGCTATCCTAGATTCATTGCCATTCTGTTTCATTTGCTGTTTTAGGATTAACAAAACTGGATCCACATTACCTAAAAGACAGTTATATTATCTGTAAAAATAATCAGATAGTAATATAGCTCTCCGTCAATTTTTATACAATGCTTTCAAGCACATCAAAGTTGCTTTATTAATTATCTTATATTTCACATCATTCATTTTCTTCTTAGTGAAATATTTTACCAGATCGTTTGTGAAACAGTAAAATGTGAGAACAGAATATCTATATCTTTACCCAACATTTCTGGAAGCATTTCATTTTATTCTTTCTAGTACAAAAATATAGTTGAACAATCAGGCTCAATTTCAGCTCTTGTGGTGATTTCATAAAATTTCTATAATTTTCTAATTAGAAATAAGGTATTTTATTTTAATTAAACCAAATTTTAATGAACTCTTTTGCCTGTAATTAAAATCACTGATTGCTCAGATCACATTTGCAAATATTAGTTGCTTGTTAATGATGGGACTGGAAGTTTTGAAACAATGCTTTTACTTTTTTTCCATTTAAACTACAAATAAGTAATATGCAGTAGGCTTATAATCAGGAACATTAGTAGAGATGTTGTAGACTAATACTTATATGGACTAATCAGCTAGATTGGTTTCATCTTTAGAACTAATTAAATGGAGATGAAGTATCCATTGGATCAAATGCCTTTTTTATATAAATATTGTTAGGAATGAGTTGTCAAGACATAAAATTCAACTGTTAAACATACAGTGCTTACAATTCTGGTTATACTAAATGCAGTAAAGTAACATACCATTTAAGTATGAGCTACCAATATGGACTGGCACAAGTTTGAGTTAGCTTAATTATTTCATCTGTCAAAAGAAGCTGAATTGATCAGTTCTCGGGAAAGAAAAGTCCGTTTCATCAGTGATATACTATTTTATAGTTCTTGAATCCGCAATTTCAGTCAAGCAACTTTAGCAATGTTTTCTCATAAACATTATCTGAACCTTGCCATCTGTTGACATCTACATTATTCTGGTTGAATGCTTTCTTATCTGCTTCTGGTGCCTGGTTAAGTATTCTGTGCACTTCCTTTAACATGCTTGCATTATGATCATTCAACTGATCATTTAACTGTTGTAAAGAGGTTATTAGCTAATTCTGATGTGTCTTATTGCCTCATTACTGCCTTAAGTGCATAATTTTTTTAACAGCCTTTGCGCTTTGCGTATTTTACATGCATATTGTTGGCTACTTGCAGTTCATAAGTAAAGATTGGTCTTGCAAACCAGATGGTACCAAATTTGTAAATATTTTGCATTAGAGTTTGCATTTTCAGATTTCAGTGTGTTCATGAGGCAATTTTCTAGAAGAAAGTGAAACTAACAAAGAAATACCTTAAAATATGTACAATAGTCAAAGGATAACCAAAGGATAACCATCTTAATTTTCATAACAGTATTTTGAGGTTTTATTCTGGCTTATTACCTGAATAAATATAAAAAAGAAAATTCCTAATCTTTTGCTCCTAAAACCATATGGCTTTTTTTATTTAGTTCTGATATGTAAGTTTATTCTGTAGATCATCAAGTCTCAATCCTGAAATTTTTTCCTTAGTTTGCCTAACAAAATCCTTATTCTTAATATCCTTTTAATCTTTGGGTAGATTCAACTGTTGTATAAATTGTATTGCAGGTATACATTTCTGTAATGCATTAGACAGTCTACAACGCCTTCTTTTATCATTATTTACTTACCTAAGGCGATATACAGAATTACCATGATGGGCAAAAAAGGAGTGGGAATGCATACAACTTCCAACTTCCAGTTAGTTTCCCCATTACTTGTGAGAAGCTGTCAGGGAGCATCGGGAATCATGATCAGTGATCGTGGCTGACCATAGTGAAACAACAGTGCTGCTGCAGCCACAACTTCTTGTCCTCTACCATCCCCCAGAGTCCATTTAAGCTCAGGCTGTTTGCTTCAGTGACTCCAGCCAGCCACCTCATTCTCTGCCGTCCTCTTCTTTTGCCTTCAATCGCTGCCAGCATTAGGCTCTTCTCCAATGAGTCCTTCCTTCTCATTAGGTGGCCAAAGTATTTGAGTTTCGTCTTCAGGATCTGGTCTTCTAAAGAGCAATCAGGGTTAATCTCCTATAGGACTGACCAATTTGATCACCTTGCAGTCCAAGGGACTTGCAGGAGTCTTCTCCAGCACCATAGTTCAAAGGCCTCAATTCTTTGGCACTCAGCCTTCCTTATGGTACATTTAAGGTACCATAAAAATATGATGTACCATTTCAGCTAATTGAAGGTTACAAACAGGAAATTTTCAGTAGCTTTTCTGCAACAGATGTCCTTGATCTTCATATTCCAGAATTGGTGGTCCCTTGAAGTCTGCAGTGCCCTTCCAATGTATTTCAGGATGTCCTTGAGAGCAGGACTGAAGGGTGCACAAAGGATTTCCAGGCAGAAGGAAAATTTGGATTTCATCTATGGTTTCAATTTAATTTTATATAATAGTTTAAAGCCAATTAAAATCACCAGTTGCAGCAGTTGTTTTTTCATAGAAATGCATCCTTTTGAATAGAGAAGAGATACAGTCAGGCCTTAAATGTATTTACTATGGCCTTACTATGTGAATAAATAAGAATGAAGTTGCAGTCTTCAAAAACTAATATTTTATCTTCAGTGTGGTATATGGACTAAATGTGACACCCACCATGTGCACTGCTCCTGACCTCATTTACCATCTAAAATGTAACAGATCACCTTGTATTTGCAGAGCAGTGAAATATGCACGAAGTCCTCAAACTTTGTTGAAACATTAATAACCTGTACAACTTTACACATACAAACCCTTGTACAAAAATTAGGAATATCACCTAAGGACAACAGCAATAAAGAACTTGAATAGAAGGGAGTAGTTAAAATGGACAGATTCATTGCAAATATTCTTTAAACAATTTTGTACCTAAGTTGTTATTTTCTATGAATCAACCCAAAAGTATTTTAAAGTCTTGATTTCTGTTTTGTCATAAAAGTAACAAATAATAGTGGGCTTAAGTTCCTTTTGATTCCTTTAAACAGTATACATTTCAGAGAAAAATATTTAAAAATGATTACGACCATAGGTGACAAAATCTCAAAGCCCCTTGACCAATATGAATCCGTCATAAAATCAAGTTTTTATAATCTAGTGGATAGATTAGAATTGTTTCATTAAACTTGCACAGCCGTTTCTCTACTTTTGTTCATATATGAAGTCATGGTAATAATTATTTCTATTAAGAAGCTCTAACATAAAACTGGTTTATGTAAATGAAAAATTAATTGGGTGACATTTTCAGTAAGGAAAAAGGTCCTTCTAAAATATTTATCTTTGACCCTGACATATAATTTAAAGTTTGATATGATGTCTCTGTGTTTTCTTTTTTCCCTTTGTTCATTTAAAGTAATATTCTTTAAAGAGGAACAAAGTTTTAAAATGGGCAAATGAAAAGAGGAAGAATTTCCCCTCACCAAACTACATAATATTCCAAGCTCTTTCTCCATTACAAAGTTTGTACATTCTATGTTGTCATCTGTAATTTGGAGGTGGCAAATAATGGGAGGAAAATATAGGAATTATGAGTTTATTTAATATGGACCAGGGCAAAGAGTGAAAGTAATATACTTTGCCATTCAAAAATTGCAGCGAAATTTTCTTCCACTCCTACTCCACTGCCAACAGCATCTTGTGTAGAATATCGAATCATAGGTCTGGAAGGGACTAAACCCCTGCTCAAGGGAGCAGTCTTATACCACCTCAGTCAAATGGTTGTCCAGTCTATTTTTAAAAACCTCTAGTGATGGAGCATCCACAAACCCAGGGAAAAACATATTCCATTGATTAATTGTTTTCATTGCCAGAATATTTTTCCTTCTAGATTGGATCTCTCTTTAAAAGCTTCCATCCATTACTTCTTGTCCTGCCTTCTGGTGCATTAGAGAATAAGTCAATCCCTCTTCTCTTGTGACAACCCCTCAAGTACTAGAAGACACATCCCCCTAATCCTTCTCTTCAATAGACTAAACATACGTACATCCCTCAACCATTCATCATGTGATTTAACTTCAGACCCTTTAACATCTTTGTTGCTCCTCTCTGCACCCTTTCTTAACATATTTCTGGTATCATAGTGACCAAAACTGGACTCAGTAAGCCAAGTGTGGTCTTAACTAGAGCAAAATAGAGTGATACAACCATATCACGTGATCGTGATGCTATCCCCTTGTTGATGCAGCCCAGGATTGCATTGGCTTTTTTGGCAGCTGCAGGACATTCCTGGCTCATACTTGTGTGATGGTCTACTAGAATCTCTCTCACGGAAGTCTTTCCTTGTACCAAACTCTGCTGTTTCTTAGAGTAAACAACAAAACTATTTCACTGGTCTGCAGCACTGGATGGAAGCTGCTGCACCTCCACAGCCCAAACTCAAGGAACCATTTTTCAGAAATGGAAAGGCAAACCAACTGTTTACTTTAGCAAAATTCACTTTGCCTTGTTCGTTTTAGAATATCTGTTGAGACTTGCTACTTTGAAGTGTTGTTTGTATTGCAGAATGTTAAAATTGGCACTCTTAAAATGTTTCAAGTTAAAAATGTTTTCATTATTTCCCTGCAATGGAGTACTTTAATAGAAATACTGAACTGAACTTTGCACTAACACTCAGCTTTATCATCCATTTGCCATTCCTGTATGATGTATTCCTAGGCTTCATATATTTTACCCCTTTAAAGTGGCTGCTTTTTAAAAAATGACATGAAAGGATACTGTGAGGACCTTGGACTGAATAGAAAGAAACAGTGATGACTTGCATGAGAATGTGATTGGGAAATTGTAATTTCTGCATTAGTTATTCACATTTCTAATATTTGGAAGGCTACAAACATTATCCTTACGTAGGATATAAGATTTCGGTTTGCACTAAGACCATTAGATTGCACACTGTAATCTAATTATGGGATCAGGTAGTCTATACAGAGGCATGGAAAAATAAACACGTCTGACAAAGCATAATTGTTTCTGATCCAGTCTTATTTGTTAAGACAGAAAAAAAAGAATACTCTAAAGCAGTCTGTATTTATAGAACTAGAAGCTAAGGCTGAAATGAAAATACAGCTATTCTTTCTATAATTAATTGAATAAGATCCAAAAAATGTCATATTTACGTAAATTGGCTTCCAAAGATGAAGTGTTCTAAATAAAAAACTGCTGTCCAGAAACAAAGCAGTTTTTAATGTACAGTATAGTTGGCATTATAGAGTTGGAAGAGACCAAAAGGCTATCTAGTCTAAAAGGCAAAAATCAGCATCTAATAAGATGTCCTTTGCATATTACTATGTACCACAAGCAGGAAAAAAAATAAACAGGAATAACTCAAAGCATCCATACAGTATAGATATGTGGATTATTTATTTTCATGCATGTGTGAAGCAGCTAATTGTTGGTCTGACACACCTGAATTTAATTTTCAAATTCAGAAATAATCAAATTTAGACAAATTATATATAACAATTATTCATACCTTATTAGTTGTCCAAGGAAATAAACATAATTGAATTCTGAATAGTTCCCACAATTCAAAGTGCTAACATGATTGACTTACTAAGGGCTTATCACACTTAATATAAGGTACCACTTCACAGATGATAATCCATATTAATTTCAGACTTTTATATGATGAAGCTAATTCAGTAAGACTATCCAAGGCGTCATAATTTGGAAAACTTCAAGACCGTTCCTGATATGCTGATATACAGTTTGATCAGGAAAAATGGCAAAATAGCAACTGACTTAATAATACAGTTTATGAAAGCTAGCAGAGTATATTATATATGTCCTAGTGCACAAAAAGCATATTACTGACTGTTATATGAAAGAAACTAGCTAGATTTTCATGCTGTTTTTCAATATTTATTCAACAAATCCTCAAAGAGGTCCAATATCTCTAAATGTCTTAAAAGAAAAAAATGGTAAATATGCAATTTGGCTGGAAGATTGTGACCTGCAATGGAAGTAAATATGTTGTACTAATTCCTTTTGAAGAACTATATCTCATTCCTATTATTGAACTCCTCTAATGGAAAGCATTGAGTTTATCCAGTTAAAAGGGGGAAAGTTGCAACCTTTGCCAAATATTTATTTAAAGTATGTTTTACAGAATATTGAGAATCTATAACAAAGATTTTAATACCCAGTTTCCACCTTTACATATCTTTTATCCTGCCTAACCAATACAGTATTTCCATTCTGCTGAAAGGAATAAGATTTAAGTAAAATGACTTTTTAATAACTTACACAGTGTCTTCTTGAATGTTTTGCTGAAATATTAGGATAGTATCCTTCAATGCATGGCACAGCTTTATTCTTATTCTAATATTTTGATTTAGTGGTTTAATTGTAAGGAAGTGCAGAGATAAAATGTCGCTTCCAGAAATTTCAAAGTGATGAACAACACACATATATTGGAGGGAAGTATAAACTTGTCTAACTAGTGTTCTCATAGTTGATATTCTAGAAGTGATTAAAAACATCATGATAGTTTTATAATATAAATGAAAGTTATTGAAGACCAACTTTTCAAAAAAGAAGGATAATGCTTGAAAAACAGCATTATATTATATTTAAATTCAGGCAGATTATTTCTTCATACTGATTATTGTGTTCTTCCTTAAAGGTCAGGCTATCTTACTTAGAGTAGTGGAAATTCAGGAATTTGTATCTTCATGTTTCTTATTCATGTTTTCCTTAAACGCCCAGCATTTAGAATGTATTTTAGAAATCTGTTTCATTTTTGTTTGGCATAGTTTAAGTGACCTGCAAGGGCATTTCTTACTGTTTAACAAGGGCCATACTGAGTTCAAAGGAAATTTTAAAACTACTTAAATTGTACTAGAAGTCAGATTGATATACTAGGAATTTATGCAAAACTGCAGATTTTATTCCAAGATAGTTTTGCCCTTGAATATAGTTATTGTTGTTGAAAGAATCTGTTCTACATCCTCAAAGATAGAATAGCAAAGATCTACTGGTAAATTTTTTAATACGTAGACCAAAAAACAATGTTGTTGTTGTTGTTGTTGTTAATTTCAAAAGCTAAAGGCCAGTGAATGAAACGTGAAAATCTAATGGGTAGGAAACAGGAGCATACTTAATTATGCTGAAAGAGAAATATCCAAGTCGCCTTACCCCATTTCTTAACCAATGTTTATAATTCATCCATTTGGAGGGTTAGATAGCTTTCTTAGATCATTCTTAAGATTGATTTTGTTTTTGTTTTGGCTTTGCATTTGCACATTATATTCACTTTTAAAATACCTGATTTATAGTATTGTATCTTTCTAAATTTGGGGATTCATTTTGAAATAGTCTGAGGGAAGAATGCACTGGAAACTAAAAAGCTGAAATATTTAAGATTTTGAAAGAAAATGCAGTTACTAAAGGAACAAGTTACAACTTCTTTTTTCACGCCTCCTTTGCAAATCAGTCAAAGCACTAGAGGCTAGAAACAAACTCCCACATTTTGGACAGCTTTGCTGGTTCTGTCTTACATCCCTGAAACATGTACTTTTGAAAGTTTTAAATAAATATCTATTCCAGTAATAGAATCCATACATATTTTAAGTATCAGGTGGAATGTAGAAAGAAATTGTACATGAGTAACTTGAGCCAATGTAAATCTGGTTAATGTTAGTTTTCATTTAGACATTGCAGTTTATCAGTTTCATCACATCCATTTTAATAATGAGAAAAAGTGCAGTATTACACAATATTCAGTAGAAGATTCTTGGCTAGTAAACGATGTTGTAGAAATGACTTCCATTTTTGCATCTCCCTTTTATTTATTATGTTATCAGACATCCCGCTACAAACTGATAAGACTTGACCTTAATTTGAGATTGTGTCCTTGATAGAAAATGGATTTATCCTCTTATTTAACTACTGTGATCGAGAGAAGATCCCTTTTATCTTGCACTTTGAGGGTATAAGGAAATATATCCTCTATTGTTAAAATATGGCTACAAAGAGTTTAGAAAGTAAACTATTTAAAAACAGCTGTTCTCCCTATAGATTGTTAAACCAAATTTCTTTTTTCTTCCTTGTTTCTGTCCGTCAAGTACAGTGGACTTGTATGCGTTGAATTAATATATTCAAACTTATTATTTTAAAAGATACATTTTCCCTACTTTTCACAGTATCTGGGTTTTATACTGTAGCCAATCAATTCATTAATATCGTTTTTTTTCCTTTCTTCTAAAATATGTAGAACAGACTAAGGAAGTTGGCTGTTTTTAACTACACAATCTTAATAGTTGCTTTGTATCTTCCGTGTTTTATGCAAAAATTAAATTGATAAATACTTGTGCCCTAGGTTGAAGGTTACATGTTTAAGAAAGCAACAAATAGTTGGAATCTTTTCTACATTTTTGTGAAGACTCTTTTTGGAAAGGAAGGGTACATATTTTTGTTGTGTAATATTTTCTATTTTTGAATGCATTTTCTTGGTACAAGACTGTTTTGTGGGATTTTTTTGGTGAAAACATTATTTAAAAAAAAGAAAAGAAAGAAAAAATAATTGAAAAGTTTGCCCTTAAGGATATGCTGCAGTCTTGAGTTAAAAAAAGAAATGTTAAAGTTGGGGAATTGTATTGTTGTTTTCTTTTGTAATTGTTACAAGAAGTTTGTATCCACTGCTGTTTATTTTGTTGCAGATGAGGAAGCAAAGGGATTGTTTTTGGTTGTTGTTGTTTTTTAAAAAAAAGTTATTTATGAAATGTCTAAAACACTGGACTGTGACTTTGTGTACCCCTGTGTCTTCATGAAACTGTTGGTGATTCCATTTTTCTCCTTCCACCTTAAGACTGGCTTAATTAGGTGAAAACGATACATAGGATACATGTGAATATTTAGTTCATGTTTGGAAAGGGAAAATTCCAAAGGTGAAAATAATTTGTTTACATGTTATATACATTCATCCCTAATGTATATCACTTCTGAATTACATTTTCTAATGAGCTCTGTGATTAATTCCAAACTTCCATTTTAAAAAGAAATTCATTATGAAATAAACAACCTGGATTTCTAATATTCTGCTGATTCTCTGAAAGCTTTAATTCAAACCCCACTTGTTACTGATGGGGCAATATCAAAATAACATAGCTGGAAGGGGCCTTAGAGGTCTTCTAGTCCAACCCCAAGAGCTACTTTAAATGAATACTTTCTGATTAAGCTAGGGAGATAGAGCCTACTAGGCATTATTTTATGTCTGAATAAAATTTAAAACGTTTCAAGAGAAATGCTGTGATCGAACAGTTCTATTAGCAGGAAGGAAGAGAACAGGAAACACCAACAGTCATAACACCACAAACTGGAGATATGTAACTGGGATATGATCAAGGCCAAGCAAAATCTTTTCCATTTTTTGACCTACAGCACTGCCAAATCCTGAGCATGTCATGCATATAGAAAGCAGAAGAGTGCTCTTCATTTTCCTTTCCTTTCCTTTTTTTTAAAAAAAATCTCTTAATTCTTTCAGTTTCTCATCCTTGTTCTGTCTGCTGCCAAACTCTTTTTTTTTTTAGCTGTCTGCCATCACAAGCACTTTCCCATCTTCCAGCGAAACTGTCCTTGTTTTCCAAACTTGAGTTCAGCCAAGGTTGAAATCATGTGCCTTCTTTCCCTATTTTATAATAAAAAACTCCTGTCTTTCCTTTTACATTACACGTGAAAGAGACAGAGAATATTGTCATCTTTCTACTTTGTAAATGATTTGGGAAGCTGTGCTAATGGATTCCCTTTTCATATTCACCTTTAGGTCTTCCCACAGAAATATCTTCCCTAATCCCCATGCACACTATTCAGTTTATTCAAAAGTAATACTAAAGGGCTTGAGGCATTCTGCTCCCCTTTCCCCGTTGCCCGGTAAAGCTTTCCTTCTTGGAATTCATGTTTTGCCCAGTTTGTGGCCTTATAAGACTTAATGGCACACCTGCTTTTGCCCCTAGTTCATGCTGTCTTTAGCAAAATGTTGATTCAGGCTCTTCTGAGATCTAGCCTAGAGATCAAATATACTTATGCTTCATGACTTAGTGCTTCCCTCACTAAATCCAATCAAACTGAGTCCAGAACTTTGCTGCCTCTTTGCTTCTCTCACTTTTCTACTACACTCTGTGCTTTCTGAATCATATCATGTATTTGTGAATGGGTAAGGAAAAACAAAGGGAAATTCCTGCTGAGAAATAGCATGAGAAGACAAGATTTCATTTCATTCTAGACCTAACGGGTGGAAGGGTAAATTAGCTGTCCCAGTGATGTTGCAAATTCATTTGGGTCCCCAAATCAGAAAATCTATAGGCATACAATTTAATCTGGGCCTAGTGGGCAATCTGATCAAACTTCTCCTGTACAACAAATTTAAAATTCACAAACGTACCCAGCCGTAATTATAAATTGCTATTGTTTCTTTAGAAAATTATTTAGCAACTACAGCTATGTAGTTGTATGGGTGTTTGTCTGTATAAGCAAAGAGTGCTAATCTGAAGCCGTTTGGTGCTGATGCTAAAGATTAAATCCCTTTTCCAAGACTTAATTCTGATATAAAGTATACAAAAATAGACTGTATCACATGCAATATCTTAGCATGGTTGAAAGAGTATGCTGAGATTTCCATAGTGCCTTATTCCTAAGAGATGTTGGCACGTAAATAGAAACACACACACACACACACACACTCACATGCTCACACCTCTTGGAAAAATGGTTTTTTCTTTAGGACTAGCTAAGTGGGATCCAACTGTTCTGCAATGGAGGAAGTAAACTAAATAAGGAGAAGTCACTGAAGCTCTGTACAAATTACTGGATAGTCCTGAAATAAGGATCAAAACAAATCCCTTCCACCTTTTTTACATCAGCGCTGCTGCGTTGGAAAACATTTGTCTTGAGAATAGCCGCATGGTTTGATCCTGATATTGCCCATTTGCTGCTGGCATTGTTGAATTTACAGAAATTAGACATTTTCACTTTCCGAAGTGTTTCCAAAGGGCAAATGAATGCCCAGTTTGTTTCATGTTAATGCACTTTAAAAAAAAAGTTAAGAGACTGTTTCAATGCATGGGGAAAGATAGTGCACTAATGTCTGAACCCAGTTCACTTTATCTCCAGTTAATCTATGCTCTTGTGTATGATGTCGTTACACAAAGCCTGAAATGTGGAAGAGTTTAACATCTCTTTCCATAGCAACAAATCCAGATCTTACACAAATGTAGAAGCAGCAGAGGAATAAATGGTTGGATTCTTGAAACAGATCACAGATACAAACAGCTACTTGCAAGTGACTTGGACCTTTCTGTATGTTCAATAACTACGGAATGGATTGTAATGAGAAGAAAAAGGAACGGTGCTAAATGAAAGCAACTGAATGATCGGGCAAAACAATTATTGTCAAACACAGTTCAGGTTCCGCACTTTGGATTTGTTTTTCTTCATTGGCCTACCAACAAAAGTAACCGTAAAACAAAAAGTCCTTGTTTATAGATGTCAGAAATCTCTGAACTTTTGGCCTTGCTCTCCATCACCACGTGCAAAAATCTGTACTTTTCTAAACTAAATACTTAAGAAAAAAAAACCTTTTGAAGCACCTTAATGTGGCTTCCCATTCCAAGAGTGGCAGCCACTCTTTTCCTTTGAGCACCTTATTGATGTGTTATGCTATCTGCTGTCTTTATGTTACCTGTTAGGTAAATGGCTGGCTGTTAACATACATGTGTGCAGGAGCAGGTATGGCTATATGTGTATCCAGTGCATTCTACACATGCAAGCCATCATACAAGACAATGCATATACACTTGCACACGTTCAAACACAAACCAGTAATGTTTTTAATCAGTGGAGTTATCTCCCTTTTTCCCATTCCTCAGTACGTCATAATAAAAAGTCTGACTAGTCATGAGTCTGATGCTAGCAATTTAATAATTATACTTCTTTCTACGTCAAAATAAAATAGATTTCTTGCATATCTGAGGAGTGGATAATTTCATTTGTTGAGCAAAGAAATGCTCCTAAGCCAATAACTGAGTGAGTGGGAAAAAATTATACCGAAGACTAAATCCTGCAGTCTTTACCTAATGTAAAGACTTCAAGATATGGTCTCCCTGAGGCAAAGATGCTTCTTCTAAACAAACTACTTTCTGCCTAATCCAAAGTGTGTTGTAGTGGTTGTAAGTGTACTTATATATATATCTATATATCTATATATAAACACAAAACACACACACACACCTTTTTACAGTGCAACATGGTTTGAGAAAATGAGATGAGCAGGTCAAAAGTTTTGAGGAAATAATGGAGTTCCTTTTTTCCCCTCTCATTTCTCTCTGTAAATGGTATGTCGGTTATAAAGTGAATAAACTGAGATTTTTTTAAAAAAAGAAACCTTGCATACGCCTTTTCTATCAAGTGCTTTAAAATATAGAATAACTACACACATCCTGCCAGTTTTTTCTTACAGTGAGAGTATCCTTACCTGCCATTTAATATTAGCCTCGTATTTTTCTCACGTATATTTACCTGTGACTTGTATTTGTTATTTAAAACAAAAAAAAGGAAAAAAAAGAAAATTAACTGTAGCGCTTCATTATACTATATTATTATTGTGACATTTTGGAATACTGTGAAGTTTTATCTCTTGCATATACTTTATACGGAAGTATTACGCCTTAAAGATACGGAAATAAATTTTACAAGGTTTCTGTTTTGTGTGGAAGAGTAATCGATGTTGCTAAGAATGATGTTTGTTATTTTGAGTTTTTCTTTTTCCTTTTTTTAATGTTACCAGCACTTTTTTTGTAAGTTTCACTTTCTGAGGTATTGTACAAGTTCACACTGTTTGTGAAGTTTGAATATGAAGGAATAATTAAAAAGAGAGAAAGAAATTGGTTGTCTTGGTTTTTTTTATTCTGTTGGCTTAAGGTAAAGTAGCATATGCAATCTATACACATTCTCCTGAAGATTTGACTTCGTGCAAAAGCATATTATATATTCCTGGGGCTGATTTAGTTCTCCACATTAAAGCTTCTAGGTTTTCTAACTTCACTGCACAAGAAATTAGTTTGTACATCTACAGAGATATAGTTTTGTATATCATGTCGGGATTTATTGATTGGTTGGTTGAGTGAGTGAGTAATTTTTTTTCTGTAAGCTTGAAAGCTGCCCAATTTCCAAAAACTCTGGACAGCTGACAATTAAAGCAAACTAATTTTTAAAAAAGATAAAAGATGACTAGAAAAACAGACTGGACAGAAGCAAAACAGTCTCTTTCTCGCTAGCTAAAGACCTAGGTGAAGAACTAGATCAGGGTTTGCCAAACCTGGCAACTTTAAGACTTGTGGACTTCAACTCCCAGAATTCTCCAGCTTACTGGCTGGAGAATTTATTTATTTATTTATTTATTTATTTATTTATTTATTTGTTTGTTTATTTATTTTATTGGATTTATATGCCGCCCTTCTCCCTAAGAGACTTCTGGGAGTTGAAGTCCACAAGTCTTAAAGTTGCCAAGTTTGGAAACCTCTGAACTAGATCTTTACGGCTTCGTGGCAAAAAGCAGGGTGGGAACTATCTGGATTTTGCGGGCAACTTTACTCCAGATGGGAGACACTGCTACAGAGAGGTACACTTTTGGAGTCCTGATATATGACAATGTTTAATCAAAGCATCTTGGAGCAGGACAACCTTGCCACATTGAACTGAAAAGGCATATATTGTAGGAAAAAGATGGACCTTCAAATAACCAGGCCCTATGCTATATAGGACTTTACTTGAATCACACCTGGATGCCCCATCTTAAATCATACCTGGAAGCAAAGTGGCAAAGTTACTAAGCCGAGCTGTTATATGAACATACTGAAGCATGGCCATCACTGCTTGTGGCGCTATGCTCTGGTTCAGTTGCAGACTGCATTGTAGTACTTTAGACGAGGTCATGAGTGGCTATCTGAAGATCAACCCTACCCCCCCAGTTTAAGATAAGTATAAGTTTCTATTTACCATAGAAGATAACACCAAGTGAGCCTTTTATCATTCATACAGTGCCAAATGAATATTTTTTATTATCATCTTTAATTAAATATGAAGATAATGACACAAGTGAGCTAATTTGCATTTATAACTAACACAATAAGGGAGCTGATATATCCATATTTAGTATTTGGATATTCAACTTAACATTGCAAAATAGTTCATTATTTCTGATTATTAAAAATCCCTCATCATTAAGCATGTAATCAATGGCTGAAAAGATTTCTTTGCATTGTGGACTATTTGTGTTGACTTTAAAATTCTATTTTTGCATGTTAACAAAGTGATGATTTCCAACCTTATTAGCAGCTAAATTATCACACCTAACTTATTATCTAAAGGACAGATTGCCAAATAAGGAGAAATAGTGTTACCAAAGTCTCCAATGGAATTAACAAATGTTAATGTCATGATCTGGCTATCTTTTTTCCCTCCTTCTGTTCAATTATATTCTCATACATACTCATAGACTGCCTGGACAAACCCCTACAGTTTCTTGGCAAGGTTTTTCAGAAGGCTGTAAGACAACTCACCACAACCAACTCACCATGGCCATCTTGCCGCAGCCAACTCACTGTGGCCAACTCTTCATGGAACAACTCACCATAGGACAAGAATTACACTAATATCAAAGAAATAGCCAAATACAATCATTAAACAAAGGATGCCAAAGGAGCAACAAAATAAAATGTGGATGACAAAAATTAAAATTATTTTTAAAATTATTTTAAATAGTTAAATTGAATTGTTGAATTGTCCTGCATCAAGTTGTCCTATGGTAAATTAGCCATGGTGAGTTGTCCCACAGCCAATTGGCCATGGCAATTTGACCATGGTGAGTTGGTTAGGGCAAGTTGTCCCATTCTGTTTTCAGAAGTGATTTGCTGTTGCCTCTTTCCTGGGTCTGAGAGAAAGTGACTGGCCCAAGGCCACCAGTTGGCTTCAAAACCAAAGGCAATTCTCCCAGTTTCTACCCTGATATCTTAACCACTGAACCAAACTGGCTCTCTTTGATTGTCTTAGAGCCTTGCTAAATACAAGGGTAGGATTGTACTAGGCAACAAAATATAGTTCTCTTCTGGAAAACTAAGTGATAACTAAAAATACAAAAATTAATTTTTCCTGTTCTAATGTTTATGTTGAAGTGAGTGGTTGAGCCAGTGGGAAGAGTCAAATGAGGAATTAATCTGGAATCTGTATGTCAGCATAAGAGAGCAAAGTCTGATGCCCCCCGCCGAATGTCATTGAATCTTAGCTAGTCTGACAAAGGTAACAGTCTGAGAAGATTTTTGTGTTATAAGTTGAGATAATAAAATAGCTAATTGAACTCTTTTGGTGTGTTTTTATATATCTAAAGATTTTTTATATATAAAGCAGTATTTCTCAACCTTGGGGATGCTGAGATGGGTAGACTTCAACTCCCAGAATTCCCCTCACCAATATGCTGGCTAGGGAATTCTGGAAGTTGAAATCCACCCATATTAACATTGCCAATGCTAATCTAAAGACATCCTCAAATTGAGCCTGATTCCAGAAGATGACAGCTATACCATTTGTGGTTTTTAACCAGTATTTTTTGTATTCTTAATTCTAGCTAAAAATATAAATAATGCTCTAAATCACTGGTTAAATAATAGCATGTTGATGCACCAAGCATATAAAAATTTACTAAACCAGATCTACCCAAGTGTGGTATATGTGTGTTACCTTGGGCTGCCATAAATTTTATGGAGCTTTAATTGAGTTTTATCAAGAGTGGCAGCAGGGGTAGGCACTGGTGAGATGGCCAGGGAAGCAGGGCTATGGCAGCCCTCTTCAACAGATCCAGTTTCTCATGTGGCCCCTTGGGAAAATTAATTGACTCCCACCCCTGTTCTAAAGCAAGGTGGACACATCCTGCAGACACAGGGCTCCATGTAAACCTTGAATTGGCTTTCTTGTGTTGCTTCTGGTATCCAATTGCATCCAATTACAGTTGCCAATTGATAGTGGTACAAACAAGAAATACATGAACACTTGTGGTATAGACTCTAGAGTATCTTTATCATAGCTTAAAATACAAAGGAAAAAACCTCCCACTGGACCTCAAAGTACAGAGAGAAATGTCTCAACTATATGCATATTAGCAGAATCTGCCCCCTTTAAATCATTGTCCTGTCCACTGGGAACATTGCTTCCACCCAAAGATATGGGTGCAGCTAGGGTAGCATTACTTCTGCTACTGTATCAGGCTATTCCTGTGCTGCATAACTTGGTGGGTATGGAGAGAAGCAGGCCCTGGAGAAAAGCATAGCAAGTCATGCCCAATTGTCATAGGGAAAGTAATATTGCTGCTGGTTCTTTCAAGCTGAAAAGTGGACTGTTCCGAGTTTCAATGAAGAGATGGTGGAGCCAGAAAGGGAAGTTTTGAAATTTCATCTCCATGGAGGTTGACAAGGCTGACAAAGAGGAGACCTGGAGTCAGGCTTAGGGAAAACAGGGCACTGTATGAGCTCATTTCAAAGGTGAGGTAAGCAACCTCTGCCACAGACCGGAATGCTTTAACAATGTGCTGGTCTAGCCCATTCCTTCCCCTGGCCTTTGTTCATCTAGTTCTATTCCTTGGTGTTTTTTTTTTAAAAAAGGGGGTTGGCGGGTAAAGGAGCCCCTGCAGATTTTACTCTGCCAGTCTGCTAGCTGACTATATGGGATGGTGCTCATCTCTGTTTCAAGGCCATTGAGCCAGTGCTGCCAAAGATATTTCCACAGTCATGCAGCTAGCATGACATCGCAAAGCACTGTTATCTTCCTGCTGAAGTGGTACCTATTTATCTACTTGCATTTGCATGCTTTTGAGCTGCTAGGAGGGCAGGAGCATGGCACCCAGGTCTTGAACCTGGGTTGCTGGCTTTTCAATTAACAATCCCAGTGTTTTAACCTCTGAGCCACACCACACCATCTCTTCTCCTTTTGAACATACCAAATTCTTCTGTCATTTTTCCTTCTCACTAAATATTGACAACAAACTCTCTCCTTATAAAAGCTGCTTGACAGATGCCCCCCTCGGTGAGGAACAAAGGGAGGGGGATGGAGGAGAGAGAAAGTTTTCTTCCTGATTCTCTGTGCAAAGTCATCAGTCCACCTCACTCCCTTTTGGGATTTTGGGATTTCTACTGAAACTTAGAATTACATTGTGGATTCAAACACACTGAGCAGCACACTGAATTGAGCAGGGGTAAAAAGATCTAAACTGAAAGCCTAAGAAGTTGCTCCAGAAGAGGTAAGGAAAGTTTGTTTGCTTCTTACTTCTTTCTTCCTTTGGAATGAAGGGTGATATACCCTCATCCACTCAAGGGAAATGCCCAGGAAACAACCAAATTAGGCAGGGGAAAAAGGAGGAAAGGGGAGGAAAGAAGGAAGAAAAGAGTACAATGTTGTCTATCCTGTAAAAATCATTCAGAGAAAAATTGGGCCAAACATGTTCCAACAAATATCAGCACTGTAATCCTAAAGATTCAAAGGTTCCATTCTTAGGAATTCTTACATGACGATGTCTAGAATTCAAGCCTTTTAATCCATGTCCCAAGGTCACTACTGAATAACACTACTTGCATTTTAAGGCCTCAACAGCACAATGATGAATTCAGAAGAAAAGCTATACCAGTATATTCACTCTTCTGAACTGGGCCATGCTGGCAAGGACAGATGCAAGTTACAGTCAGTTTATTGCATAGTCACAGATAACCCACCATCCCATGGGATTAATAAGGCTCCATTCCAAGCCCCCTAACAGCAGACTCCCATGGTCAGTACTACATGGTTCCACAATTTGAGTCCTGAGGCTGCAACAAACACAGTCCACAAATCAAAGTCCTAGGTCCTAAAAAACACAAAGCAAAATCCAAGGTTCACAGGCAAAGCTCAGGGTCCTCAAGCCAACATCCAAGGTTCTGAAAATGCAAATCAAAATCCAAGGTTCACAGCTAAAATTCAGGCCCAGCAAGGCAAGTCCAAATTTCAGAGTCCACGAAGCCAGGAAATAGGATTCAAGGTCCACAAAGGCCAGGACACCAAAGCAAATAATTGTTCCTGACAAATGCATCTTCCTCGGCCTTCGCCTAAATCACCTCACACTAAGCTGTTCCATGTGAAGAGGGTGGGGCTGCTTCCTCACAAGCAACCTCCCTGATCTCCTCTGTGCCTCCCTCCGCTCTGCTCTCCTCACCTGCAGATTGGGCAAGGGAGGCAGCTGTTCCTTGTCAGAGGTGATCTGTACCCTTTCATCATCATTGGCCTTCGGCAGCCAATCCTCTCCTGCAGGTGGCTTATGGTCTGGTCACTACCCCCTGCATGCCAGACAGGCATAGAACTGAGTCGTCCTTGGCTCCCAAACTGTCTGGCCATTCTGAGGGAACCATGCCATCCCCATAGGATGGTCCTGGTTCCAATTCCTCCTCCTCCAAGCCAGCATCTGACAGGGCCATCATGTTCACAATGGAGCAATTAAATAAGGATTTTTCTCACAGTGACTATATTTTGAGATCTTTTTAAATAGATTATCAAAACCTCTGATGGTCCATTTATCTTAATCTGTTTCAATCTATTTTTTCCCCTAGATTATGAAACTGAGGCTCCCAAATAACGTCACAACCCTGGACTAAGAACTGAGCTCCAGCTAGACCAAGTGACTGCCTGAATGTGGGAAATACCATTGAAAATTTAGAAAATTGAGGGATTACGTACTAGGGAGTTGTTTACTGTTTGAGGTGGATTAAAGTGATCTAGGAGAGATGTTATTCTCTCTCTCTCTTTCTTTCAGTACTATCTCCGTGTTGTTTCTTAGACCGTTCCTTTCTTTTTATTAATTAATTAATTAACAAATTAATTAATTACATTTTTATGCCGCCCAATTCCTGAAGGACTCTGGGCGGCTTACAACATGGATAGTAATAGCATTCAGATGTTACATACTGCTTATCAGAGCTTTACAACACTCCCCAAGCAGTTACAGAGTCAGTTTATTGCCCCCAACAATCTGGGTCCT
>JANHGC010001974.1:73382-90310 GCA_027560395.1 Boaedon fuliginosus
TAACTCTATTTTCCTTTTCTTTAGCTACTCTTCCTTTTACTTAACCATATGTACCAATTTTTCCAATTTTCATTGTAATCTTTTTCCCCTTATTTCTTAACATTTTTGTTAAGTTGTCTGATTCTGCACACTCTAGGATCTTGTTCATTAATCTTTCTTCTGTTGGTATTTTATCTTTTTTCCAGTCCTGTGCAAAAATCAGTCTTGCTGCTGTTAGTATGTGTAATGTTAGGTGCGTGTTATGTTTTCAAAAAACCACTGATCTCTTTTAAAATACCAGGGGAAAAAATCATTTGAATTAAACCAGAAAATGTGAAGAACTTATCAGAATTCAACCTGAATTTGATTCAAATCTGTCCATAGCTCAACACCACTTTAAATTGTGGTCTGTGAAAAGCAAAGCCAATATTTTGTTCACAGGTTGTAGCCTGTTTTATTATTGCAGTGCTTCCTTAAGAAAACATATTATTGTGAATTTGTATTCAGTAGACATCCCAGCTAATGGATTTTTAAAGACAACTGCTTTATGCATGTGTTAACAAAGACACTACACAGTCAGCTTTAAAAGTATCTGAGGAGGGGAGACTGGTCGAGAATATAAGCAATAGTAAGAGAGGCTTATATTGTAAAGTTAAAAGAAAGAAGATTAGGTATAACCAGAATCAAATAGGAGTTGCTTGGAGAGGGGGAAACTTACAGCGTGTTATCAGCACCAAGGACAGAGATATGGTTGATGGTGGTTTACAGAGATCCTCAGAAAGCTGCTTGGAAATTTGGGGGTATAAAATTAGATCCAGAGAGATCCCATACTTCAAATACTATCTATAAAATTGTGACATAGCTTGGAAGCAACATGGATGATGCCTGTTTTCTTACATAGTTGCTATGCTTCTGGGGGGAGGGTAAAGTTTCACATCCCTGTGACTCATAGTTCTAGAGCCACATGAAGCTACCATATTCTCTGCGTTCTTTCACAGCATAATCAGACCAAAAGGGTAAGTCATGGTTTTAATGTTTTGCATTTTAATGTAATGTGAAGTTATTGTGTTTTAGCATGCTGTCAATAGACATTTTCAAATGCTAAGAAGCTTGGGACAAAAATATGATTAAAAGATAGAAAGCCAATAAGAGTCTATCTAGAAGGCAGATTTTAAAAAAACTGTGGATGCACCCATAAAGAATATAGGAATAAGAACAGATTCATTTTTTCCCTCAATATTCTGCTTTTCTTAATTGAGGAAAACCTTAAATTTTAAAATAAATGTTTTCATCTTTCTAGAAGTAAATATCTGGAATATTTTTTTAAAAATAGAAAGATACACGTGTTTTACTTAAATAGTGGCAAAGGAACACCAATAATGCTGAGATAGTTTTATCCTGAAACTATATTTTTCAATGCAGCCAAAAAATTGATTGTTTGAAAGAATCATGTACTGAAAAGTGAATATTTTAAGTAGAAACCTCCACTTTCTCATTTCAAGAAAGATTTAAGAAAAGAAAAGACTGGTGGTGGAAAGAAGTGGATATAAGAATCTGGAGAAGAAATAAAGAGGCTGGGAATGAAGTAAAGGTTAAAATGAGAGTGAAAGGTTTAAAAAGATCAAGAAAATATAAAGAAAGTTTGGGACAATTAGTGAGCTTTTAATTGCAACTTTCAGCTAAAGGGTGAGGGAAAATCACTCCCTCCCTATTGTCACAAATGTTCAAGAAAGAAATTCTAAAAATCATGTAGGTTTTTCATGGTATCTGAAACCAGAAAAAGTATATATACCTGAAAACCTGGTCACAAACAATGCCATCTAGTAGTTATGCTTGCACTAAAGACAGTTTCTTCAAAAAAAAATTAAGCAGATTGATATTTTGCTATTAGGAAAAGCTAAGAGTTAAAAAGTTGAAAATTGTATATAAAACCTGTAATTAGGAATTTGATTTGGAGTTCATATACAATGATGAGGAAAATAATATTGTTGATATGATTGTATTGTTTGCAGTTTTTTGCTGACTGCAGTTTTGATAAGCCATTTTAGATCTGTAAAATCATACACAGATGCCAATAAATCTTAACATTTATTTAATTACCAAATTGCAATTTCAGCAACCTGAAAGGATTGCTATAGATTATAGCAGTTTCTACACCTTGCAGTACTGTATACGTAAAATACGTACACTAGGTAGACCAATCCAGTGCTCTGCCAAACCCATCCGCCTGCAAACTCAAAAAAGAAGAGTTAAAATAGAGAAGAGAATAATGAGGAATATACTTAGAGTAGATCAACTCTTGTCTAAGGTTACTCTTTCTGAATCATGGAAATGGTGAGGAAGCAGAAAGCAAATAGTCTTTTTAATCAAATACTTTTGAGAGAGAGAGAGAGAGAGAGACAGAGACAGAGACAGAGAGAGTGTTCAGATCCTGTAATGCCTTCTTCATGTCTTAACAAGATCAACTTTTCCTACTTTCAGAAAAAGCAGTCACAGCTTGCAGATACTAAATTGGAGGAGGTAATCTTACCAATCTCTTCATTATTGCAGCTAAAGAATAGGAAATAAATTCATTTAGAAGATGATCAAAGCTAAATTGACTTTTTTTGGGAAATGATCATTAATTGATTGGGAATAAGAGCTTTTGAATGTCCTGCGGTGCACCTCCTGCCAAATGCTGCCTTGAACTTACAGTTCATAGTATGTAAAAGATGTCTAATTTCTTTGAAAATTTTAATAACTTTATTGAGATGCTTAGGAATCTGAGGAAGGAAGGAATGATCCCTCGCATGTAATTTGCCATTTGCAGAGCTTCTGTATTCAGGTAGTCCTTAACTTCCTACTATTCTATAATAAGAGCCATGATGGTGCAGTCGTTAGAATGTAGTACTGCAGGCTACTTCTGCTGACTGCCGGCTGCCAGCAGTTTGTCAATTCAATTTTCATCTGCTCAAGGTTGACTCAGCCTTCCATCTTTCCAAGGTGGGTAAAATAAGGAACCAGATTGTTGGGGGCAATATGCTGACTCTGTAAACCGCTTAAAGAGGGCTGTAAACCACTATGAAGTGGTATATATGCCTCAGTGCTATTGCTATTCATTTAACAACTATTCAAAATTTCAAAGGCACTGAAAAAAGTGACAACCAGACCTCATCACCTTCATAGCATCCCTACCACAATGACATCATCAAAATTTGGGTGCCTTGCAACCAGCATTTGCAAACGTATTTATCACTGTGCAGAATCATGGGGTCACATGAACACCATTTGCACCCTTTCATGCCAGCTTCCAACAAGCAAAGTCAATGAGAGAAACTTGATTCACTTAAAACAGCAATGATTTGTTTAAAAATTGTGGCAAAAAAGGTTTCAAAATTGGGTTTTCCAAAACAGCCCAGAGGAAAGCAATGATAGGATTCTTCATGAATAGACTATCAAGCAGGCAGTAAATTATCTAGAAAATACAACTTTTTTGTCCTTCAGTGTTTGAAAGCACCCCAGTATTTAGAAGCATTCCAAGATTATGGTCTTATGAAACGTAATATATCATATATATCTATGTTATTTGCAAATCCATGAACAAGAAATAAAATTATTTTTTATAAAACTACATTCCCACTGTTCCTCAGTCTCTATTTTCAAAATGTTCAGCAAACAAGGTCACTGAAAAGATGGAAACTGTTATAGTCAGTTAGAGGCTGAGCTATCTATGTTTGAACATTTTGAAATTTAATTATTTTACTGCTATAATGTGTGTGTGTGTTATTTCATACAAACTTTTAAACAAATATCTCTGTTTTGCAGATCTCCTTCATCATAATGGGGATGGTATCCTTCAGCTCTCCACATTTTACCATATTAGCCATAAATTGGCAGAATAACTTTAGCAAACTTGGATTACCACAGCTTCATGTCTACTATGCCTTCTTTTCCTCCATCCTGATTTTAGTCATTGTTTTTTTTGGAATATCCTAGTCTGCCTAGCAGTTCTGAGGGAACGAAACTTGCAAACTACTACCAACTACCTTGTGATAAGCCTAGCAATAGCAGACCTGCTGGTGGCCATTTTAGTGATGCCATGGGTGGTATATCTTGAGGTGTGTAAAACTCAGGGTGCTGATACATAGGCATCACTTAATATACTCTCAACATTTATTTCAGTCCCCTTAAACCAAATAGTGAGTACTGTAATCCAAATTGTTTTTTTCTTCAAATTCAGCAATTATGAAATTACTAACAAAAATATTACTTGCAGATCATGTGACTAGGGATAAACTGATCTATCAAAGGAATATTTGGGATATACCTAACTTCCTAATATACAAAAATGATGAGCTATGTGGAAATACATGTTAGACAAACAATAATGAATATGCTGGGTAGTTACATAATAATTATCCCATCATACTGCTAGAACTTCACAGTTCAGTTCATTAAATACTAAGAACTGTAAGAGCACAAGGAATACTAAAGGGATGTTAGCAAGGGTTTGGAATGAAGTCACTGAAATTCTGTACTAATTTCTCAAATATGTAATTTATAATGATGATTCAGACCATTATAATTCTAGCTAGTACTATTTACCCATTAAATTTCTAGAAGGAGTTATAACCGGGATGTCTAGAGTTCCAACTAAGTTTTCTAACATGCAGTCTAATCATGCCTACATCTCTCTCCCTAATAAACTGCAGCTTGCCCCAGAAAACACTAGTGAACAATACCAACTTAGCAAGCTCAGACTTCAGTAGGTTCGCTTTGCAACTTTCACCCTACAAAAGTTGTTTACCCTTATAATACTTCCCCCCCCACACACACAAATCTTTGGTTTCCCTGGCTTAACAATAGTTCTTATCCTATATGAATATGGTAATGTTGTCTATAATAGGATTTAAAATAAGTTTTCTTTTAATGTACAGGATTCAGAATATGTTTTCCTGACAGCACATTTACATAAAGAAACAACTAATGTTTAATTTCTGAAATATATTGATAGAAGGCATGGAGACTTGTCAGCAAAAAGCCTTCCCCCCTGGCTTCACATTATCTCTGTAGTCCAGCCCCTGTTTGACATCTTTGGCTATAAGCTAGAAAGCACTTAGGTCCCAGTGTGTTGAATGTATGCCTTTCTTCCGTTCCAATATGAGATTGCTACAGTTTTGGGGAATATCCATATGAGAAACTGCTACCACTGAATGTTGATATTCTTAAGTCCCATGTAATTCAATGACTTTAAAATGACAAGTTATGTTAAGGTGGTACACTGCAGTCATACTTTACATCTGATCATATGAGTTGACAGCATATAAATTCAATAAATCAGTTAAATGGCACTTTTAATTTCTTCATCAGTCATTCTCTAATTGGTGCTTTTCATATACCGCATGTTGGTCCACTAGCTAAGAATTCTGCAATTTGAATATCCAATGTAGCCGGGGAATTGGGGGAAGATAATTGATAATTAAATTGTGGCAAATAAGATTTCAGAAAGATAGAATTTATTAATTAAATTTACATGCTGCCCATCTCTCCAATAAGACAACTCTGGGCAGCTTGTATTGTATGCAAAGAACTGTAAGCAAAACATGGGTTTTTATTTGGGCTCAACAGAGCAAATCATTTCTAGCATCTTTTCAAGTTGCATAGATGCCATATTTTTGGAAATTGGTTGCTCTCAATCTTAGCTAGTTTGGCCTTTAAGAATTCTGAGAGTTAAGGATTTCTTGAAAAGATATAGCAAACTGAGCAAAAGCAGAGCCAATAACCACAGCAAAGAAAAAGGAATAGGTGAGTAGAATTCTTGGAACCTCTCTGGATAAGGAGAGGATAGGAGATAACCCACAGGTGCTTTAGAAAGCTGCTTCTTACAATGAGAACTCAGAATGGTGGCTTTAGCCAGATCTGAGTGCTGGGAGATGATGAGATTAGCCATTTTACTTAAATGAGAGACTAAGTTCACAAACCTCACTCACTGATAATTTTTGGAAAATGCTCATTAACTATTTCTAAGCTATTAGAAATCTTCAAAATGACAAGTTTGAAAATCCAGTTCAATCCTGAACAAAAGAAAATTTTAATTATAAGCTTAAGAATTTAAAGCATCTGAAATAAACAGCAAAAAGCTAAATAAAATTTTATCTTAGAAAGTTATAAGTAGACTAAAGTCCCAGGTAAATTTGGAATATTGAAACATTTACTATAAGATTTTAAAATTAATTATAAAGAGAAACAGCTTGTCATGGCAAATAGATACTATTTTGGAATTTACAAGATATAACAAAGATAAACTATTTCATATTTCAGAAAGCGGACACTAAAGGGGACTAAAGATTTTAGGTAGAGAAAAGTTTTACAAACCTATAAGTTGGTGCAGAACATCATAGCAATGAAAATACTGAAGAAGCCTTTTGAAGAACAGAGCTAGAAATTGGAAGCCACAATATCTAAAGTGCCAGCAGTGATGTCTGCTTTTATGGATATTCTATATCCAAAAGTTATTATTGAAGAAATGACAAATGTAGAACAAATTTTATCTGACAAGATAGTGGTTTCAAAAGTGAATTTGTAACTCATATGCCAAGGGAATGACATATAAAAGGATATTTCATTGGATTTACAAAAGAATCTAACTGAGGTTTCAAAACATAAAAGAGAAACACAAAAGAGAAACCAAGAGAGTGGACTGGATACGTTTTTCCTCTTGGATTTATAAAAGAGGTTTGTTAAAGCTTTGAAGCACTCTATGTGATGGGACAAAAAAGAAGTGAAGAGAAATGGAACCTTATGACAATATTTAAAATAAGACTGTTAGAAGTACAAGGAAGAAATATAAAGTTGGTTTATTTCATCAAGATTAAAATAAGATATGTTATTATTTCTGGAAACATTTTATGCATGTTCTCCTAACACTAGGACTGCAAATATGATATTTTGTGGATTTGTTTATAGATAAGACATGGGATATGGAACGAAGAGATAAATGTTTGTAACTTCAAAGGGGGTGGCTAATTTTTTCAACTTGTGGTAAAGTTTGGAAGTCATTTCTTTATATATTTATTTTCTCTTTTTTCATTTTTGTCTCTGTCTTTTCTCTCATCTTTTTATTTTTGCTTTTTCATTTGCTTTTCTCCTGCTTTCTACTTTTTGTCTTTCGGTTTAGTTTGGATTAAATTTTACTATTATAATCAAAATTGGTAATAAAATTATATATAAGAATTCTTGGAGCTGATATGTATGAAGGTCATAAGAACATCTGCATTTTAGTAAGAATGCCACACTTTTTTTCCTTGAAACATTAATTAAAAGATAACTTAAAGGTTTATATTGCTGATAGGCAACCTAATACAAATGCTGAGAGTTAATTATTCATATCATGTCACAGTAGCTCAAAATAAAAAATTGAAATAGTATAATGCAAATCCAATTATGTTCGCACAATGAAATGTGTACCAATATACTAAACTGTTCTGGAAAAGAAATTATCTTTGTAAAATTGCTGAAAAGCCATAAAGTGGATTGACAAAGAAAAAAGAACTTTTGTGAATATAAGTGGGGATATTAACAGAGAATAAGATCTGATTTAATGGCTGTAATCTATTGAAAACCAGAACATCTTTCATCTCAAGAATTCAAAGCACTGCATTGTTATCAGGTCCTTTCTACTTACCTCTGAAGAGGAGAGGGGTGGTAAGCTTTTATCATTCAAAAATTGGTAAGAGAAGATTATGCTTTAGCTAATCTCTTATTCAAAGGAAGTAACTGAATCTTTAAAAAAAATTTGAAAGAATCTGTAAGGAATGTTTAGCAGATGTATTTAGAGGAGCTTGCATAGCTATGCCTGGTAATGTTTTAATATAAAGGATAAAAAGTGACTTTACTTTCTAAAGATCCATTTAACTAGAAGATCTGTGGCTTAACTTCTTATTTGAGCAATCTTATTTTCTAGTAAGGCACTGGTAGACATCCAATAAATGAATTTCAAACTGTCAGACAATTCTATAATCATATTCCTCTGAAATATTTAATGTCTATGGACGATGACCATTTGAAACCCCATTCCTCTTTAACTCTGATCAGATTCATTCATTAGAACAGTAAATGTAGAATTCATGACAGTATAAATGGATGCTGAGTGGGGTCTATGTCAATTTGCCACAGCCAACTCACCATCGCCAACTCACGATGACCAAACCACCATAGCCAACTTGCCTCAGCCAACTTACCATGGTCAACTTACTATGACCATCTCACCATGGCCAACTTGCTACAGGACCACAGCCAACACACCACAGGACAACTTACTGCAGGACCAGAGTTACACAAATACCAAAGAAATGGTGGAATATAATTAATAAAGAATCGATGCAAATGGAGGGACAAAATGAAATGTGAATGACAAAAATGAAAATATTTTTATTTATTTTAAATAATTAAATTGAATTGTAAAATTGTCCCACAGCAAGTTGCCCCATGGTGAATTGGCCATGGCCAGTTGTCCCACAGTTGGCCATGCCAAGTTGGCTGCAGTGAGTTGGCCATGCCAAGTTGTCCTGTTCCATGCTGAGTGTGACACTTCTTTTAAGTAACAGTATACTTTTTAGAAAAATATAATCCTAACTTTTTTGTAATTTATGTATTAAAATAAAAACATTATCCATAAATATGAAAAAGTTCATACTTGAAAGATGACAAAAATTAACTAAATCAATATGGCAATGAATTAAGTATTTAGGACTTTAAATGAAAGTGATATCTTGGTTAACTGTACTACAAATTAATCTCTTGTGGGCTCTGATTTGTATTTTTCTATAAACAGATCACAATAAAAATGGACAGATATATGATTGACATGAAATAATGTATGAAAGTCACTGTTTTTAAAATTACAGTTATACCTTGCGAAGCTCAGGTTTTGGCATTGTTCATTGTGGGAACTCACTTATTATGCATTAGCATTAACCATTAATTAAACCATTAAGTTTCTTCTACAAAATATGGGTAAAAATCTTGGTCTTCTGTTTTAGTAAACACATGTTGTGTGCCACACCTTGAACCCATGCTTTACAGCTGGGTCTCAAAGCCCAAGAGTCTTTTAAGGAACCAACAAACAGACACAAGCCTTTCCGAGTTTCTTTGTTTAGAACAGCAGTCCCAGTTCTCTGGCAGGCTGCCAACCACTTGGGCAAACTGCCAAACCTACGAGATAAGGTTGACACAGTAATTAATCAGAATACTTAACAGAATATTCAGAGTTCAGACTACAAGCAGAGATTTCTTCCAAACAGATACACACGAGACCAGAATCTTCCAAACACCAACCAGAAACACACAATACAAATCCAATGAGTTGTTCTCTGCAAGGATCCGTTCCCAACCACACCCCTTTAAGTCCTATGGGGTCTAGCCAATTACCAGTCAGCTGTGGCTCAGCCTTTTCCCTTCCTTTGCTGCTGCCGCCTTCTAATTACTCTTTGTGTTCTCGTGTTAATCAAGGCCTCTTCTCCACTGCTATCAGAAGCCCAGGCCTCCTGATAACCAGTGGACAGCCCAGCCACAGGCACATTATCGGCAGCCAGTTCCTCTTTTCCATCCGACTCTGGCTCCAGGTCTCCCTCTGAATTAGAATCAGCTGCCAGACCCGCAGCACACTGCCGAGCCACAACAGGAGGTTTCTAAGAAAAGATTGGACAGTCATATGTCTGAAATGGCATAAGGCCTCCTGCTTGAGCAGGAGGTTGGATTGGAAGACCTTCATGTTATTCAGCATCATGATAGTTTTAAGGTACTAGCTTTTTTCTTTCCATTTCTCCCTGCATTGCTCAGAAATTTTTGAAAATGTTAAATGCTCCAGAATGAAACACACTGTAACAAAATGGGCTGAGAAAGAAAAGGCTACCCTTCCAAATTATGTGAAGGTAGATTCAATGGATAGAGTTCCTATTAAGGTTAAGATGTTTCTGGTTAATTTCTAGGGCACCTCCTCTGTTAACCCTTCAAATCAAATCCCAATCTTTTACTACAATCATTGATCAGTAAATTGCCATCACACCTTCTTCCACTGGGATAAATTGTTTACCCTTTGTAGTCAAGTGCTGGAGAAGAAGGAAAAATAATTTTCCATCAATTTAATGTTGAAAGTCATATGTAAGTGGTATCATACTCTTGTTTTAAATTGTTTAATGTCTGAATTTTACAGACCCATATCCTGAATGTTTATAGTAGAGTGAAGTTAGTACTAAAAATAATAGTGCTGTTTTCATACAATGAACATTTTGGGGGGGGGAAATAACACATGCAAAGGCACACCTGGACAAAGAGTCTGCAGGTAAAAATTAATCTTATAAATAAAATGGTACACCAAGACAAAAGAACTGTTCATCCTGGTCATAAAAATGTATTTTTCAATGGTTACAACACTGTAGAACAATTGGGCCTCTTACATAATTTGTTTATGCCAATTATTATTATTCAAGAAACAGAATATTTCAGAGAAAAGAACCTATAATATATATATTCAATTAGCTTTCTAAACAATATTGGTATAATTTATAATCCTTAAAAATCTTCTAGAAACTGGGGCGGGGCTGGGATCTCGGCAGGACGGGACGCGTTTTGCACAGGGCTCTGTGCAAAACCACCGATATTCCCTTCCTTTTAAGGTCCGGAGGGACCTAATTGGATTCTGGAGGAGTCAGAGAATAAGAGGCATTATGGGGGTTCGAGGGAAGCAATGCCATCTCCCCATCTGGACATCCAACGAAACTTTGTGCCCAAGGGAAGGAAAAGTGGCAATAGCACCACATCAAGCTGGAACAGCCACTGGAAGAAAGAGATAGTAAAGATCGGATAAATTCCAAACAGAAGTTGGTTTGGGTGAAATAAGGACTTAACAGCTCGATAACCGTAGGATGATAATTGAATGGTGTATTGCAGTAGTGAGCTTTTTGGTGGCGAAACCTGATTGATGCAACATATTATAAAAGAGAAAGATCCTATTCCTGTTTCCTGATTCCCGGTCTGGAAGCTGAGAGCTATTGAATACAGATGGATGGGTGAGAGATTTACTGAATTTGAATTCTACATTGGACTTTTTGTTAAAAATGGACCCTACTGAGGTGAGGGCAGACTTTATTGCTATGAAAGAGCATTGTACCTCGATCATGGGCAGTGCGGAGTCAATTCGGGAGATAGGAATGGAATTTAAAGATTTTATGAGTAAAATGATTGAAACGGTGAAAAAAATAGGAATGAAGTCTGGACAGATGGAACAACTTATGGAGCACAAAATGGAGGAGACAGAGGAGGAACGGAGCAATGAGGGGGGTGCAGAGGAAAAGAAAATGGTGTTGATGCAATTTCAAAAAAAGGAGATATACGATCATATTTTCTTTGAAATAAAAAGGAACTGTAAAATAACGAGATTAAGAAAAGACAAAGAACAGTACAGAAAAACTCCCAAGCTGAAATTTGAGAAGTGAGCAACACGTTAACAACAAAATCAATGAAAAAGGCGGACACAGAATATAAAGAGAACATGAACTGTGGAAGCTGGAGAAAGATCAAGAAACAGGAAGGAAATGGACTTTCCAAAAAGAAAGAAAAGAGGTGAAGGTTAAATGAAGAATTAGTTAAAATTAAGATAATATGGTAGTACTTTTTGTGTGAGATATGTTATATACTGGATGCATTATAAATTTCAGAATGTTTTAAAACAATATAATTATTAAAGATTTTAGAATAATTTTAAATATTTAAAAATATATTAAAGATATTTTATATGAGATGGTTATTATCTGATAAGAGAGAGTGACAAAACTTAATGAACTTATGAGAGGAATAATAGAAAATGTATTTTAAATATAACGGAGATTGATTTAAAGATACAGTACATATATTAGTGGATATAAAAGGAATTATGAGGAGAAAACTAGAAATAGCAAAGTAGTTTTAGAAGTTTGAATATGAAATATAATGAATATATGTAAAGAAATTGAATGAATTAACTGTAGACATAAGAGTGTAACCCAGATAACACTGTTTGGATACAAGATATGCTGTTTTTAATTTGGAAAATAAAAAAAAACTTATTAAAAAATATTCTAGAAACTAATTTTCAGCTGCTCTTAAGAGCAATAAAACGGCTTCAAGTATATAGCTTAAGTGCAGTTGGCTCTTCATCTCACATGTGTATGATCCATAATGGTACTAACAGACAAGAACTGGTAGAAACCAAGAGAAGCAACTCTTTTGTGTTAATTGTCCTAGGAAATTTATTTATTTATTAGATTTATACCCCACCTCTTTTCCTTGGTCAAGGGGAACTCAAGGCAGCTTACAACATTAAAAAGTACAATTGTACAGTAATATAAAAATAATTGAAACACATTCATACTACTCTCATAATTAACAAGGTAAAAATCAAAACAAAATTGTGAACATTAACATCCCATTGATTACGTTTCCTTTTTTTAAAGGCCATTTTACAGAAGCCCAGTTGAGTAGAAGCCCCTCCTGGCCACCTTTCTCCCCCAACTTTGTCCATGAAAGAGAAACAAGAGAAAGAGAAAGGGGAAAGAGGAAAGGAAGGAAGAAGGAAGGAAGGAAGAGAAAGAAAGAAAGAAAGAAAGAAAGAAAGAAAGAAAGAAAGAAAGAAAGAAAGAAAGAAAGAAAGAAAGAAAGAAAGAGGCAGATGTCCAAGAGCCTAATGTATGATACCCGTCATAAGTAAGAAATCACTTTGATTCAATACATCATCCTAAATTCAGTGTTATAACATATAGGAATGTGCCTTTTACACATCTCTCTCTGTATGTTGTGTGTGTAGATGTGTGAATTTCCCTATGAATAATGATGTGGGAAAGGAGACTTTTTCCTGTCTCCTGGGCTTTAAGCCTGAAGTGGCAATAATATGCTCGAGCCTGCCCCAACCTTGGCCTTCATGCTGCTCCTCTTTCTCCACTACAGGATGAAAAAGAGATCTTCCATTCAAGTTTCCTTTCAAGCTCAGCAGGTGAGACAGAATGACAAAACCGAGTGATACAGAGAAAGTGAGAGGAGGAGCAAAGAGCAAGATGAGCAGGAGTGAGTGAAAGAGAGCAAAAGAAGAAACAAGAGAGCAAGATCAACCATGGATGGATCATTTGCAGAATGGGTGGATATCGTAACCCTTGATCTCTAAGAAGAATGGGGGTTTCCTAGTAAGGTGGGACAGGTAGAAAGCCTGTGTCCACCTCACCAACTGGATCTGAACTTTCTGGTCTGTCTATCAAACCATGACTCCTTCTGCAGTCTCAGTTTTACACTACCTTAGGGAGAGCAACTAACCATTGTTTTTCTACCCAACTGCTCAACTTTTCCCATCTTAAAGCTGTAAAGATAGTAGCACTCACTGGCTTCATATTAAAAGACACTAGAGATTGGCAGTCAGGACAGAGCAAATTATGCCAGCATAATTTGTGGAACCACACAGACTGGAAAAAAGCATCATAAACCAGGTGTCTGGATGCGTCCTGGGAAATGAAGAGCAAGGTTATGATATAGACCTATGACTATGCAATTACAATCTCTGGGGAGCGGGGGTCTTTGGGTGTAAACTTAGTCACATTAAATGTGTTTTTATCCACTTGTTGAAAAAAGAAGAACTCATTGTGATCTTACCTCAGTTCTTCTTAATAATGAAAAATGCTGCTTAAAATACATTTGAGAATTTCCAAATGATTATGGACAAAATAACTTAGTCAATTTGAGTTTAAGAACGAGAGTTTTAAGAGTCTGCATGATTTTGCATGAAGTTGCTGTCTTTTTTAATGCTGAATACAAAACACACAAAACCTCTTAATTCAGACTAAGCAAGTACTGGAAAATCAGTCTAATGTAGATGCAGTAGGTCTTTTACTTATTGTTTAATTTGAAAAAAGATTTTAAAAAACCAATTATTTAAATGTATTAAGGTTGCCATCTTTTGACCAAATGGGAAAAAAGGAGTGGAAATGTATTTTAAAAACTGGTTGTATGGCTGCAGTGATATTTATTTAAGTAGAACTATGAACACACACATACTGATACATATGGAACCAGAACAATTAAATCTCAAAAAAGAAGAAATACATTCAAGTGCTGAATTTCATCAGTCTTGTTCAAGATATAATTATTATTTCATTGGCATCCTACCACAAACATATGGAAATAGCGTGAAAATGGATAACCGTGCACTCATTAATAATATTTGCATAAGTGTGGATGTTCATTTTTTTTTTTTACTCTTGTGGTCTTCTTGCTATTAATAACTCATCAACTACAGTAATAAAATTGAAAGACCAGATGGCAGAGCAGTAGTATGGGGCTAAACCTATACTGGAAGGGGAACACAGCTCTTCGGAGATGTTTTAATCTGGTATCATGAATATGCATGAGGCATAGTGAGATCCTTGGTCCACTGTAAACCTTTTCATACCAGTGAATGAAACAAGGATCCCAATCAGAAGAGCCAGTCCAAGTTGAATTTGGGAAGTGGAGGACATCTGATCAGTGACTGGGCATCAGCTGAAAAACAGATTAGATCCTGTAACTGTTAAAAAGGCTACTTCTACCTAGACGTAATATGCTCCATAATTCCACTCTTGAACAGTGTAATCTCACTGCATTGTTTTTTCCTGCAAATCAGAACAATTGCTTGCTCAGCTGTAGTGTCTGAAACTGTAGAAAAGTTGTTACAATATTCCCCATGTAGCCCTGCAGTTCTAGAGAACTCAGGAGCTGTTTGTTCTCCCATAGGTATTAATTCCAGTTTTTTCCCCTCCCAGCTGCCAGCTACTTTCCTTCCCTGCCTAGAGATACCTATAGCACCCACAGCAATACTTTCAATGCTCTGAGGTTGGTGAAAATAAAAACAATCGTGGATCAGCTCAGAATTGCCTTTAAAGAATCGGAAAGCTGAAAGAGGGATGATTTGGAAGATCTCTTGGTGGTGCACACTGTGATGCTAATAAGTTTTAGTGAGATAACTAATATGATTGTTAGCATTGTTCAGGTGATTATCCAAATTATTCTGGTGCAGAATCCTCCTGTTGCTTGGAACAATAATAAAAACCCCACTGATTTTGATTTGATATAATTTACTCTCATATAACTTGAAAGGGCTGACAAAATACATGTATTCCGGCAGTCATAATACCTAATCTACCATTTTTAAAAAGAGAAAAGCTTGTTTTCTAAGCCGTCTCTCAATAAGATTGATGCACAATTTAAACATCTGTATATTCCAGCAGAAAACAACAATTGTACTTCACATTCACTTGTGAGATTCCCTGGGTACCAACAACTTCTAGTAGGAAAAAGAAATGCCTGTCTTATTGCTAGGAATTTGCCTTTCTACTTCTTTTTAAAAAAATGTAGAAAGCCTCTTTGTTTTTTAATAATTCAGATGCTATAAAAGAAGATCTGCCCTTGTTGCAGGAGAAGGATTGGGGAAAGTGTTCGCACAAGTGTCTTGTGCATCATGCCATCAAAAGGATAACGGAGGAACACAGCAATTCCTTTGAAGGTGTCCATATAAACCTATGGAGATACAGATGACATTCTTGAATCCCCAATGAAGTCATTATGATCAGCAATACTCTAATGAATACCAAATATACCCATAATGAGAGGACCTTAAGCATTATTTTAATCAATTATGTCACAATAGTGTGGGAGTATATCAACAGCACTTATAATCTGGATGCTCTAGTTGGAAACTATAAATGTCTAATTAACATACTTTGTTGTTTCGACTCCTGTCACTGCAAAAGCAAGGAAATTACAATAGTTTCAGGGTGTTTTCCCAAGACAGGATGAAAAGGCCTGCTAGGATCTTTCATCGTCTTTTAATGACCCCATAATCCCTTGCGGGGTAGAGACTGGGCAACTGAATGGAGCTGAGTGATTACAGGCCAGATGCCCTTCCTGTCACCAATGCAGAGTTATATTCAGCGAAAATATTCCCCCGCTCTTACCTCTCCTATATTCTGTTGTTTATTAGCTCAGCTGATTCACACGGAGAGTGGATTGCCGCACCTCAGCTGAGCTAAAAACAGCACAGCTCACCAGCATTGATACAGGGGCGGTGTTTGAGCCTTGCACATGTGCATGTGTAACATGCAATTGCCGTGAGTGCGCGCAAAGCGCATATGCACATGCGAAGTAAGCTCTATGAACCAGTAGGAATTTTTTTGAAACCCATCACTGTTGATGGATTTCCATAAAGAAGAGGGGGAATTCTATTCTCCAAAGCACTTGAAAGCAGGACAAGAAGCAATGATGGAAAGTAGTCAATGAGAACACCAAACTAGAATTAAGAACAATGAGAACAATTAGCCAGTGGAACAGCTTGCCTCTAGAAGTTGTGGGTGTGCCATCACTGGAGATTCTTAAGAAGAGATTGGAGAGCCATTTGTCTGAAATGGTACAGGATCTCCTGCTTGAGCAAGGAGTTGGACTAGAAGTCCCTTCCAAGGTCCCTTCCAACTCTGTTATTCTATTGTTATTCTGTTCTTCTATTATTCTATAGGTTAGCTCAGAGATGGTGGCAGATAATCAGGAAGGACAGCAGAGAATGGGGCAGGAGCAATCATGCCTGCCAATAGCAGACTTCATGCAGCTGAAAGTCAGGGTGTCTGTGGGGAATGAAAAAAGTCACTTGTGGCCACTTTTCACACTTAACAACCTTTGCAGCATCCCTGTGATCATGTGATCAAAATTCAGATGTTTGGAAACGGGTTCATATTTATGACAGTTGCTGTGTCCCAAGGTCATGTGACCACTTTTGCAACCTTCTAACTAGCAAAGTCAATGGGAAAGCCAAATTCACTCAACAACCGGGTTACTAACTTATCAACTGCCTAGAGTTCCCCCTAACAGGGAAAATGAGGCGGGGTATAAATTTAAATAAATAAATAAATAAATAAATAAATAAA
>JANHGC010001974.1:104147-118120 GCA_027560395.1 Boaedon fuliginosus
TAGAACAACAACATCTGCCAATCCCAGGTCCTTGGGAAGGACTTGATAGGTAGATAAAAATGCCAAATTCAGTCTAAACACCTGGCTGACTCTTCAACTGTGCAACAACAATAATAACAAAAACATCATCTAAAAAAAATATTGTTCAACACTGTCCAAATATACAGCCAAGATGTTGCAATGGAATTTGGACTGGACCGATGTTCTACTCTTACCATCAACAGGGAAAAGCAGTGAAAACTGAAGAAGTGTAAATGAATGAAGAATCTGGATAAAGATCACAACAAATACCTGGGCATCCTTCAGGATAACAACATCAAGTACACTGAAGTCACGAAGAAAGTTAGAAGTGACTACATCAGAAGAATGAAGAAGACTCACTGCTAGAGATACCATGAAGGTGATTAAAAACTGAACAATTCCAGTCATTAGATATACAACTGGCATAGTGGATTGGGCTCAGGCTGATGGTAGAAGCTCGGAATAAGAAGACCAGAAAAACAGTGACAATGAATCATGACCTTTATCCATGTAGAAACAGACAGACACTACTTACCAAGGGGCGTAGGTGACAGTGGAACGAATATCTGAAGGACAGTGAAGTAGATGCATTGAAGCCAGTAAGATAAGATAGCCTTTATTGTCATTTTTTTTACACTGAGCACATTGGCACACATTAAAAATGTAATTCTGTCGCCTTCATGTGTGTGTATGTGTGTGTGTGTGTTAATTACTATCCATTTTGAGTATATAGCGGAAAGAGGAAACTTGAGAGTCCACAAGGTTGACGCTATATGGAACAGAATCTAGACCAATCTTTGTTTCTCAATCTTTGCTTGTTTACCGTCCCCTTTAAAAAAAAATTGAATGCTTAACACCCACTGCCAAACCCCACCCCAGGGTGGGGGGGGGGGTGAGCTGCCAATGCCCTGCCCCTTGCCTAGGGCACTGCTGGGGATTGGGCCAGCCCTGAGTAATGGTGAGGACATAGAGGACCGGAATATACACCATGCAGGCACCGCTTTGACCCACGCATCGCTAACAACCTCACAGGAAGCTCTCAGTAAGAAGCCCTTCCTCTCCCTTGGCTCATTGCACAGGCATAGCATGGGAGCCAGCTGAAACCTCTGCTACCCACCAATTGGTTCCTGGCACCCCCTAATTCCACGTGGAGCTTCCAGTACTCCCTTAGACTGCTCCAGCGCCCACTAAGGGGCAGTACCGCCCACATTGAGAACCCTGGTCTAGTTGTTCTGCTTTGGATACCATGAAGCCTCCTCCCAGAAGGTGACCAGGAAAACAGGTCATGAAGAGGAGCTGTAGTGTCTCCCAGGCAATCCTGCTCAAGCATCATTTATACGCTACGTCCCGGATAGAAGGGAATGAACTTCCCTCTGTGCCGCTTTCCGGTCTGAATCAGCAGTATATCATAAATGCTTGCTGAATACCAAAGCAACCAAACTTTGGTTGATAAGAAGACCAAATGAAGAATAGAAAAAAAGATATACCAAAGTATATGTACATGGCCAGTACATTAAAAAAAACAACCTAACAGGCAAAAGCAGATAACAACAGGGCTTGGCCCTGGCTAAGAGCAAGAAAGCTGAAGAAAGAAACAAGAAGGGCTAACTCTGACTGCACAAGACCAAATAAAGACAAAT
Source organism: Boaedon fuliginosus (assembly GCA_027560395.1). NCBI lineage: Eukaryota > Metazoa > Chordata > Lepidosauria > Squamata > Lamprophiidae > Boaedon > Boaedon fuliginosus. The sequence continues at coordinate 105,809 of JANHGC010001974.1, forward strand.
ACAAACAAAGCCAAAATTGAGAAAGCAGCAACACACCGCAAATACCATGTCTGTAAAGGAGCTGAAGAAACAGTGGACCACTTAGCTGTTCACAGAGTGATCACAAACAACAGCATGACCAAATAGCAAACAATAGTTCCTTGAAACATGCACAAGAAACACCACTCACATGCAAGGAAGAACTGGCGGGGCTACAAAATAGACAAAGTAACACAAAAGGAAGAAGCGAAAGTACACGTTGAGATTTTGGAATTCAGGCAGGAAAGTATCTTCCTCGCAACACCCTAGACATGACAGTTGTTGATAAAAATACCCAAAAAAGTCTGGATAACGGACGTGGCAGTACCCGAAGAGGGTAGAAGAGAGAGAGAACTGGAGAACACCACAAAATGCAAAGGCCTAAAAATAGAAGTAGAACAACTGTGGCAAAGGAAAGCAACAGTACAGGTAATCCTGGACTTAACAACAGTTCATTTAGTGACCGTTCAAAGTTACAGTGGCACTGATAAAAGTGACTTATGACCGTTTTTCACGCCGACTATTGCAGCACCCCCATGGTCACATGATCCAAATTCAGATGCTTAGCAACTGGCCCATATTTATGACGGCTCCAGTATCCTGGGGTCGTGCAATCCCCTTTTGCGACCTTCTGGCAAGCAAAATCAATGGGGAAGCCGGATTCCCTTAACAACCGTGTGACTAACTCAGCAAATGCAATGATTCGCGTAACAACTGTGGCAAGAAAAGTCGTAAAATTGGGCAAAACTCAAAAAGGTGCCATTTAGCAACAAAAAATTTTGGGCTCGACTGTAACTCGAGTGCTGCCTGTCTTCAAAGGGCCTGATGCACCAGGCTTTCCCATTGATGTGGGCTTCCCTTTCGCCTCTCCTGTGCAGTGGTGCTGGCTGATGACGCCCTGGCAACCCCTGGCACTGAAGACACAAGGTGTCCAGCTGTTGAGCAACAGCTGCAAGGGATGATTCAGCTGTTTGGAGCAGCTGAACGTTGCACCAAGCCAGGAAATAGAACGGTGCAATTGTGTGTTTGTGAATGTGTGTGTGTATGTGTACTTGTGGTTGGGCTGATAGAATGCCTGAAGCATTCTTTACCAGAGGCCACACCAACTTACTCACTATGGTGAGTAAAAAATGGATATTAAATAGTAAGTTATACCAGTAAGTACTTTCACATTTTCACCAGAAGTTGGTGCCACTTCTGAATCTGAGCCAACCATTGTCACTCCTGTCATCTGAACCCGTTTCCAGCTATGCCCAAAGAGCAATTGTTTTTTTTCTGTTTTTCAGTGTGCAACATTGCCATTCTATGGAGCTTAGGGGAAGCTGTTTTTCCACTGGTAGAAACTCTGACTCTTTGCTGTCTCCCAAATTCACCTCCTAAGCTATATTTGTGTCCCAGCAGCAGAGCAAAGGTTTTGCAGTTCCCAACTTAACAGCATGAATTGGCCTTCCAATCAAATCCAGGGAGGTGAAATGGGGTGATAATAATGTTAATATTAGGGCTTCTTCCATAGGCATCTGTAAGGAGTGCTGGCCCATTCGTGAAGAGTTCTCAATGGCTATCACAATAGATAGCCAAAATGGCTATCTATTGTGAGGGCACATCTTGAGAATTGATGATGACATGTATGAAAGTCCACCATGTTTTCAGCAGAGCAGAAATCTGTACTGAATTTAACAAAACGAAATTGGCTAATTAAAAAAAAAAGTCAACTCGAGTGCAGAAATATTACCGTGTTTTCCCGAAAATATGACCCTGTCTTACATTTTTTTTTCCACCAAAAAAGGCACCAGGTCTTATTTTGGGGGGATGTCATCCAATGACTAACCTATTAGTTAGGGGCATGTGTATGTTGGGTGGATGTGTAAAAATCAAGTGAGGTCTTACTTTCAGGGGAGGTCGTATTTTCAGGGAAACAGGGTAACTAGATTGGGGGAGAATACCTGGCTTGGCAGTCATACGTGTGAAAAGGCTGAACATGAATCAGTGTGTCCTGAAACTGCCAAAAAGGTCTAATGCAGTTTTAGTTACATACGTCTGTAGAATCTGAGTTTCTGAATCCTGAGAAGTAACACTGGAAACTATAATCTGCAGTTTGGGATGCCTCACACTTGTAAGAAGAACGTAGATAAATTGTGCACTGAGAGCTCATGTTTGTATGTACAGTGGAACCTCGGTTCACAACCAAATCGGTTCACAACCCCAAAAAAATCAGCTAAATGTTCGACTCGGTTCGCGAACAAATCCTTGGTTCACATTCAAACTTCTCTCAAGAGAGAAAACACCTGAAGGAGAGCGTCCTTCCATCGCGGAGGCGGACTCTCCCGCAAAACAGCAACCTCTCTCTCGCTCAGAATCGACCGACTGAACAGTTTTCTCTGTTGTTCAGGGTTTTCTCAGTGGTTGTATTAAAGGATTTTACTGTTACACTGTGCGTTCTGTGGCATATTTAATTACGGTACTGTATTTGTGTGCTTCAAAATCTTAAAAAAACCATAGAGTTCGTAGGGGTCTGGAACGGATCGATCGTATTTCCATACAGCCCAATGGGAAAATGTGTTTCAGTTCACAACCAACTTGGTTCACAACCAAAGTTATGGAACGTATTGTGATCGTGAACCAAGGTTCCACTGTACACTGTATGTTTGTAGTTTGTATGTACATTGAAAGCTTACGCACCAGAGACCAATTCTTTGTGTGTCCAATCACACTTCGGCCAATAAAGAATTCTATAAAGAAATGGATTGAATGAGTATTAAAAATAATTCCCATGAGAGAAGGCTGAAAGAATAGGGTTTGTTTATTTAGTTTGTTTAACAAGCCTGGGGGATATACGTAGAAATATCTGGAAGCTTGTCACGAAGAAAACAGCAAAGAGTAGTTTTCCACTGCTGTTTAAATTTAAGTTTTAAAAGAATACTGATAGCTCATGACTGAACATTGATTTAATTTCAATTATGTCCAGTTTTGACCATAGGAGCAATTTCTTGGGATGTGGTCAGCTTGTTCTCACTGGTGAGTTTCAAGCAAATCCCTAGACCCCCATTCGTCAGGGAGTGTCTTATCTTTGGATTTTCTGTATCAAGGAAGGAATGGAATTAATTGTCCGTGCCATGGCTGCTCTGTGATTCTAAAGCAGTCAGCCTCTTTCAGCCTTCTGGCTGGGGAATTTTGGGAATTGAAGTCCACATATCTTAAAAGTTGCCAAGGCTGAGAAATATCATTCTAAAGTCTCAGAGTTTCTTACCTCCTTCTGACATTCTGATGCGTGAGTAATCCATAGGGAGGAGGGGAAGACAAGTACCATAATTATCACAGACACTGATATCGTAAAAACAGGAGGAACCAGTAATGCTGATAGGATTTACAGGCCCAGATCAGATTAAATAAATTGGTCTCCAGAGTACGTGGAAAAACAGATGTATGGAGATCCCAACATCTGAGTCTCTTTCATACTTCTCTCTCTCTCTTTCTCTCTCTCCCCCCCTCTCTCTTCTCCTCCCCAATAAACAGACACAATATCCCATCCCAGGGAAAAGTGAATGCCAACAGGAAGCCATCTAAGATAATCTGTGTTGCTATAGCTTCTCTCTTCCGTCACACCAATTATCATTTAACTGTTCTAACCATACCATCTGTCTTTTGTTTAACAAAATGATTTCTTTCTCTCAGTAATTAACCAGTCGTGGTGCAAAATATTTTGATTTGCTCGTTTTGGTTTTGATGTTATTCAGCATGGCATTCTACATCCAATTTTGTTTCAGAATCTTAAAACCATAAACTCATTAGTTCAATGGAGAACAAATAACTACACAATATACTATGGACTTCACTACTGCCCAACAGCTACTGAGTCATCAAAAGGACACTGTGAAATCCCCCATTCTTGGAAACGTTTAAAAATAAGCGATACAATCAGCTCTCAGGCTGGATCACGATAATCCCATTTCCATGTAGGCTACACATGATTAATGTTGTTTTAGAGGAAGACAAAGGATGTGGGAAGGGGATTATTTGCCCCCATTCAAACAATAGTCCTCTAGTTTTGTGGCAATGCTTTTAAAAATACATTGCAACGCTACAGGACAGAAAAGGCCAGTTCTGATAAATGAAGTGTTATTTCGAGGTGATAAAATTTGGCTTCGAAAACCAGTAGAAGTCTAAAGCCTAATGGAATTCAGAGGGTTATTGTGAATATAGGAACTTGTTTCTATTTGTATGGGACGTGTATATTTTTTTCAAAAATTCCATGACATTCTAGAAAATACTGGCAGTGGGATTTGCAGAATCCAGTGGAATTTGCAGAAAACCATGAGTGGGAGTGGGGGTTACATAATGGGATTGTGCACAGCCCGAACAGAACAATCTGTTGTAAGCTTTAATGTGATTGGGTCTACTGGCAAGGCTTGTGTGGTTGTTTTGATGTCTGCAATACCTGTGCGTATATATTGTGCAAATAATGCATATGGCATCTGTGCAGGACAGCTTTTGAAGCAGCTCTGCAAACCTGACAAAGGACTCCCCTGATTAATTAATGGTAAAAACGCACTATGAACCATCTAGTTAAATCCTTTGCTCAGCCTTGATTTTGAATGATGCCACTTACCCTCAGCATAGCTCTGAGGTTGTCTTTTAGGGTGAGACACCACAAATCCTTCATTTTTTTTTTACGTTCAGTCCACTCAAGAAGATGCATAGAGCCAGTCTGGACAATAAGCTGCTCTAGAGAGCTCTGTGCACCATGGTATAATGATATCACTGGTCCAACAACTGGTGTGAGCTTCATGCCACAAACTTACTGTCCTAAGGAGCTTTTTTTGTTCCACTGAACGATAAGGCTTCCCTGTCTGTGTGTATAAATTAACCAGCGCACGTTTTGTATAATTAATGTTCTTTTTTAAAAAAGAACAGTAGAGGGAATGATGATCTTCTCTTCCTTGGCAAAACAAACAGACACCCTGTTTGTGAGCTGTAACTTGAGTGGTGTTTCTACCTGTACAGTGTTGAAGAAGACTGGCCCTGTCGAAGTTCATGGCCCTTACAGTACTGTAAAACTACACTGCTTAGAACACTGGATGACTCAAGAATAAAAATCCTGTTAAGTTTCAATATTTGTGAATTTCTGCCTTTGACGTTGTGACCTTAAGTTGAAAAGTGAACGTTCACCCCAGCCCCCCAAACCTTGTAAGTTATTAACTAGCATTACAAGAATGTGAAAAGGGAGAGAGAAACGAAGAATAAGCATGCAAGTGGATCTCTGGAATGTATAAAAACCCTTAAGGCAGCCTGAATGTACTGATTTTAGCGCCTTTCATTATTTAAGCATTCCTTTCTTATCTTGTGATATTTGGTCAGATCATTATTCATTATTGGGTATTTCAAAAAGCAGCGTCTCATGTTGCTATTAGCCTTTTGAGATTATGCTCTGGAAAGTTTTATGATTATATAAAGAAATAGGTCCAAATGTCTGCCGGGGCCGGATAGCAGACTGTGGCATGTGGCAGAATAAATATATTGCGTGTAGCTGTTTCCCTTAACTGATTATCATTTATTTTTTGTCTTATTTTTTTTTAAATAAACCTACGCACTAAATAATATCCATTATACTATATAGGCAATTTTAAAATTCAAAATTTAACCTTTATGGACACCAAATAAATACAGTATTTAGGAAATGGTTTCAGTTACACAATGGGGATAACCCAGCCCTCTGGCATCCCAAATAAGGAAAAAACCAAACATTATTATTATTTATTAAATTTGTATGCCACCCCACTCCCGTAGGACTCCAGGCGGCTACATCCCAATAGTTCAGGCAACCCAGGAGATGGCTAATGCTAAAAAGGCTAAAAACTCACATTCACCATTGTTGTTATTTTCTTTTTAAGAAATATCTTTTTAAGAGACCCTCTTGCTGTTAACTTATTAGTCTTGCCTTCTTACCCACAGTACAGCTAAAAGGTATATGTGATCATCCTCATCTTATGTGAACTTAGCTTGTTCATATAAGTTGTACAACTGGAAACATGTGAGGACTGAATAGTACATAAACTCCAGCTATTTCAGCTTTTTACAATGACAGTATTCAAACTGGCACGGAAAGGAGTGGAATTAAGGCAGAGCACAAATTGGTTACAAGTGACCTTCAAGGTTTTGCCATTCAGCTGGTCATTTTGCTTGGGAATAGCATTGAATGGGGACTGAATTCGTTGTCTCCCTCCCCTGCTCCTGATTTGGGGGTGAACTGAACACATGTAGCTCAGATGAAATGAAGAACGTCACATAGATGCAAGATGCAGTTTCTAGCGGCATCCTGGCAAAAACTCTTTTGTCAATATACACTGTTTTGGAACTGGGAAGACCTAGATTCAAATCCTCCTTCAGCTGTCAGCTCCTAGGATGACTTTGGATCAGTAACTTTGCCCCTACCCAATTTACTTTAAAAAACTCTGGATATAAGATAAAGGGAAGCATCTCCCAATTTGTGCTACAGATAGTCCTTGACTTATCACCAATTATTCAGCATCTGTTCAAAATTAGAACACTGCCCCCACCCCCGCAAAAAAACCCTTCTTACGACCCAGTTTTGAAGTTCTAATGTCATGCCCCTCCAAACTCGATAATTGGTCTGCATTTACGGTCTTTTGCAGCATCCTATGTCATATGATTACAAGTTACAACAGTTCTGCCAGCCTTTAGCTAATCATTTGTTTAAGGCATGAAGCATTCATTTAATGACCACTGTGAAAAAAGCCAAAATATCTAGTCCTGTTAAAGGCTGACCTACTTTACAATTGTAATGACTTACAACTGTAATTGCCCAATTGCTCAAATATGGTAGCAACTCAAGGACCACTTTGAACTGTTAGAGGAAAGGCAGTTTTACACAATAGATGTAACATATTCAGAAGTCCACAACATGCAAGGAAATCCTGCCTTTGCTTCTGGATATACACTGTAATTTACATAATGCCAAATATGACTGGGGCAAACTTGTGGAAAGCAGCCAAATACTTCAACTGCGCGCACAGAGACAGACAGACAGACAAACACACAATCTTCAAGTCAATATTGACTCCTGGTGACTGCCTGAACATGTCCCTGGGGCCATCCACCTGGCTTCATGCCTAAGGTAGGACTAGAACTCACAGACTCCCAGTTGCTAGCCTGTTAGCTACATCAAACTGGCTTTGATTTTAATTAGAGTTAAGGAGAGCAAAAATATAGACAATTGATGTAAACATCTCAAAATCCCCAGAAACAAGGTTTGGGTGATATCCTTGACTATTACAATAACTTTCCCTGCCTTCAGTTCCTAACCTTTCTTTTATAAATGTATATGATCTTCCTCTTTTTCTCCTCCATTCCCCATACCTCCTCCATGTAGTAAATTGCACAATCTAAGCCCCCACAATCTAAGCACTCAGTTGAACTCCTGTATCCCCCCTTCTTGGGCCGGTGAATTCAGAAAGATAACTTTCCAAGAAGTGTATGACATCCAAAAAAAAGCTAAACCTAAATTTATTTATTTATTTATCTAATTTATATAGCCACCTATCTCAACAAAAGTGACCACAAAACTCCCATTTTCTGCCAAATCGTGCTTGAGACCAACTGTGGTTACGGGCTTTGGACTAATTTTTTCCTTTGCCTTTTAGTGTTTGAAACCCCTCACTCTCGTTTGAGAACGAAAACTGGATAATTTTGCCTGAAAGAGGCAAGTTAGTTTTATGCACACAGCCGAGACCGGTGCTGTATTGCCCATAGAGAGTCACGTACCGACATTCTTGTGGGGTGGATCGAGAAGATACCCTTTTGACCTTTTCGGGTTTACCTTTAATTGAATTCTAATGTGTTTTCCCTTAACAATTTGGGAAATGCCTCCCAAGTTCCGGAAACTGTGAAAACTCAAATTCAGTTCGACTTCACTAATGGTTTGGCGATTAGTTCTTCGTGCATGACAAATCCAGCTTTGAGCTGAATTATTTTTCTGTGAATCAGTTCGAATTGTTGAGCGTAGCCCCAAAGTATCTGCATGCAGACAGACTGGAAAGGTTCTTCTCCAGGTAGTCTCGATGTGCAAAGAGGAGCTAGCGCTCTGATGTTGATGGTTTGAGAGGATATTTGCTAAGCATTGTAGTTTGCGCAAAGGCTGATTTTCAGATAAGCTAAGCAAGGACAGGCTTGATTGGGAGCTGATTAGGAAATCTCCAAGCTACAGGCTAAAGTGTATAGTTGGGAAAACATCCTGGAGGATGCACAGCAACCACTTCCATGTTTTTGCAGACAAAATGACAATGAATTATCCAGGGCGTTTCCAGGAGATGACGTCAAGTTGAGGAAAATTCTACGTAAGATTCAGGTCAAACGAACCGGGCAGGAGACAAGAGCTGCCACAGGACCTCTCTAGAAAGACAGCTCTTATGATCCTTCTGACTTTTGATGGACTCCACCTTCTTACTTGAAATGAAGAATGGCAAGAGAAAGATGGAAATATTTTTTTTCTGGGGAATTGGAGGTTTATTTATTTATTAATTACACTTTTATGCCGCCCAACTCCCGAAGGAAACTGGGGCGGATTACAACATGGATAGCAATAGCACTCAGATTTTATATGCTGCTTATCAGAGCTTTACAACAATCCCCAAGCAGTAACAGAGTCAGCGTATTGCCCCCAAACAATCTGGGTCCTCATTCTCCCGACCTTTAGAAGGATGGAAGGCTGAGTCAACCTTGAGCCTGGTGGGATTCGATCTGATAACATCCTGAACAAGTCAGCAGAGATAGGCTGCAGTAGTGCATTTAACCACTGCGCCACTGATGGCATGACCTTGGGACACAGCAACAGTCATAAATATGATAATAGTGGGCAAGAACCTGAATTTTGATCACATGGTCCTCATGGGGAGGCTGCAAAGGTCGTAAGTGAAAAACAGCCCTATGTCACTTTTTTCAGCACCGTTGTAACTTTGATCGGTCATTAAACTCTTGTAAGTCAAGGACTACCTGTACTCACATAGAGCATATAGAACCCGTTGCCACAGGATACAGTGAGGGGCAACTGAAATTGAACCAATTCATGGAGTACCAATGGGTATCTATCAGGATAGATGTAATGAGAAATAGCAGTTGCTGGGCAGCAGCAGATTTCTAGTTACACAGGGGCTTCCTTAATCATCTGGTTCTTGCTATGCAAAACTGGTTTTTTTTTCTTATTCGAAGAGCACTGTTGCACTGTGATAAAATTCAGGGAGTGCCTTATTACAGAAAAGATACCATCTACTTCAAATCTAGGTCTACTAATGTGAACACACTGGTGTGGTTTTCTTGGAGCAATACAGAAGCAGTTTTATGAGTTTTCTTTGCAGCCAGCATCTGAGTTGCTTTTTTAATTTCTCAGTCTATCCTACAGCCCTAAGATGACTCAGTGGCTTCCCATCTAAAAATAATTTGATCTAACCCTATGTAACTTTTGGAAATCAAAGCCAGCTTTGCACTGCCAAGTAAGTGGTCCTTCTAACAGAAATTATGAATAACCACTAGAGCCCTTTGATCAATGGAAGAGAACAGAAGACAGCATTTTTAAGTATGTGTACTTCCATTATTACTTCCATTGTGCTTGGAGTAATGACTAACATTTTGCATCATTTATTTTGAGAATATTTATTGTAAAACTTGAGTTAATGTAAATCAAAGAGTATCCTATTGAATAGCATTATATAAATATAGTAAACTAATGAAACTAGTTAGTATGTTTTTAAGTTTTAAAACTTAAGAGATCTCTATGGATGGCTTACATAAAGGCATTCCTAAAGATCTCTTAATTTTAGCTTAATTTGATCTTTAATTGAAAGTTAAAATATTTTATTCTTTAATTCCCAGCCACAGTTTGATGCTGACAGTATAGAGCACTGGATAAAGGTAAGGAAAAAAAGTAATACTCAATCTCAAATATCTGAAAAAAAAAACCACCTCCTTATTCAGTAGAAAGAAATCTAGAATTCCCTGGTAAGATTCATTTAATCCAATGAGACTCATTTTCTGAATAATTATGAATGATACTGGACTGTTAATTGCACAGATGCTAAAGCTTATTAAAATTATTATTAGAAGAAAATAAACACATGTAAATTTAATTATGTTGAGAAATGTGCATAAATCTATAAATCTATTGATAGAACCATAATGGTTAAGGGTTTGACTAGGACAGTCCAAATTCATGCCCCCTTGTAGTAATGGAAAGTTTGAGCCAGTGACTCTTTGAGCCCAATCTACTTCACAGTATTGCTGTTATAAGGATAAAATGAAGGAAAGTTCCCTTGTAAATTGCCCTGAGTTCTTTCTTGGAAGAAGGTGGGACATAAAACTAATGTGTTGGTGTGTGAACACACACACACGCACACATACACACCTGTCAGTGGGACAGATAAATTCTAGCATTTTAGTGGATGCTATCTTAAGTATTAGGTATTAATATGCTTCTCAATTTCAAAAAACTCTATGTGGCTAAAAATTTTAATACAAAATAATGCATCAATAAAAGAGATATTCTCCAATACATAAAAGGGTCAATCCAAATAAAAAAGATAAAGCCAGCAGAATAAATTCCATGTGCTTCCAACCTTATTGCCAATCAAAATATCTTCTCTTATGTTAGACAAAATAAGTGGATATGAGTAACTTTTCTATATATTTTTTAAAAATTCAGCGGGTGGAACAAGCCTCCGAATTTGCTGTTTCTGAAGCCTTTTCATTAAAAAAGGCATCCTATTCTCATGGATTTCATGGCCCAGTGCTGGATTTGGAAACAACAGAGCAACTCCTAGATCATGATGAAGCATATGTAGAAGGTATTTCCTAAACATTTTGTTGTGGATTCCAGGTGATCCAGAATAATTCCGTTTTTTAACTGTATTGTAGAAAAATGAGCAATAGATTACCCATCCTAGAAAAGCAGGGATCTCTTCTCTCATCTCCCTATTACAATGTTGTAGTTTTGTGGGAGATGGAGTTAGAACATCCCATTATGTCAAGAGATTGTGTATAATGGTGGAAGGTCATATCAATCAACTTTATAGAGAAACTTGACGAAGCATGGTTCAGTTATTCAAAGTGATGGTTATATTTAATTGAGGATAGGTTTAAATGGACATCATATTGTATAGATGTTTTTAAATATCATTCTAACTAATGCAATTTATACTTTCCCAATTCCTCCTAGGCTTGTGAGCTTTCAAATATAAGATCAACTATAAATAATACCAAGAATTTTTAACAAACCAGAATAAAAATCTTGGATAAATCTCCTTGGGACTAATACTGCAGAAGCCAGTTTGATTTGCTCTAAGCAGGGTTTAGGTTTGGGGTGTAGAACTCTTTTTCATATTTTATATTTTGCTTTAGTTGGTAATTCTGAATCTAGTAATATTTTTATTGCTTTCATCAATGTAGCTCAAGAGTTGCTTAATGACTGGATGAATTCAAAATTGAAATTGGAACTGGCAAGTGATGAAGACAACGATGTTCAAAATACAGCACCCAACCCTGTTCCTTTACAAGAGCCTGTTGCTGGCTTTCAGAAATATAAAAAATTTGATGGTGAGACTGATTTTAAATTTATTTTAAGTATTCCCATATTAGCAAAAACTCTCCTGATAGCAAGTACTGGTAAAATTCACACAAAACAATTAAATTGAAAGTAAAACATTATTGTATCTAATAATCTAAATAGTCAATAAAGAACTCTTGAGAAAATTGCATTACTGGGTCCTTTTCCAGAAAAACAGGACTGTCATAGAAGAGCCTGTCTCCCTTTTGTTGTATTCCTTATAGGCAATCTTACAAAGAGATTAAAATATTTTTTAGAAAAGGATGTAACAAATATTACTTTGATTGTATCCAGTCTTTCTGCCCATAGGATAATCAAGGAAAAAAATAGTCATTCATTTTTCAAAGGCTTTGTAGATATATTTTCCACTCTTATTTTAACATTTGTATTAAGCTGAAAATCATGCTATTGGAAAGTGATATGCTACTGGATTCAGTGTAATTGGGCTATGTTTGGAGAGGTTTTAAGGATAGAAATAGATGTATTTCAGCTTACGGAAGCTTATGATTTCCACTATGGTTTCACCATTTCTAAATATAAATGCCTTCATAAAACAAACATTTTTAGCTCATTTTTGGTGTTGTGGGGTATTCTGGGAAGCACAAAGAGGACCTTGGGGACCAGGGATGGGTTCCTACCGGTTCGCTGGTTACCCGCTTCGTGGGTGCGCTTTCCGAATGGCTGTC
>JANHGC010001974.1:145023-155787 GCA_027560395.1 Boaedon fuliginosus
CGTCCCGGAAAAAAAAATTCAGTTAAATATCCCGGGGAAAAAAAATCAGCACTAATTACGTCACTAGCCCCGCCCCCCGCCCAAAACCGAAAAACATGGCAAGGGGTCTACGACACAAAAAAGTTTGGGAACCTCTGGTTTATAACAAAGTTTTTTTTAAAATTCAAGTGTTTTGGCTACAATATATCATGATTAAACGACACTGAGAACCTTCTCCACTACCCAGTTAATAACTATGGTTTCTTTGCGTCAGATAAATGCATAAAATTAAGTATCAGCCTGTTAAATTTGGGGTGTGAATCCAAAGACAGGAATTCCAAATAGAAAAATCAGACCCAGAAAATAGCATATCAGGATCACTCCTATAACCAACCTGCTTCTCCACAAAAAGAAAAAAGTAGGATCAAGGAGCGATTTAACCTAGAAATGAGAAATTTTCTGACAGAACGATCAACCATTGGACAGCTTGCCTTCGGAAGTTGTGGGAGCTTCATTAGTGGAAGCTTTCAAGAAGAGACTGGACTATCATCTGTCGGAAATGGTGTAGGTCTCCTGCCTGGGTGGGGGGTTGGACAAGATGATCTACAAGGTCCTTTCCAATTCTGTTATTCTGGATCTAATTCATAACTGACATAGCAGATTGGAAAGTTGTGGTGTGAAACTCTTCTGCTCAGAGATGAATACCTTTGCCTTCACAATAAATGCTCCTCTTTAGAGTCAAATTTCTTAAATCTTTCCTGGGAGGTACAGGGGGGCTGCCCTACATATAAAGAAACAATATTTGCCTTTAATAGGCAACTCATTCTGTTTTAACCGTACCACTATGCCTCTCTCAAATCTATGACTTCTCAGCATAATACTCTGACCACCTGATTCATATATCCATATATGCTACAGAATGAGCAGAGATGAGCTGCCTTCAAGGAAATGCTAAAACCTCAAAGTCATATCAACTCAACAGGGAAAAGTCTCTGTTTCTTTCACCTGAAATGGTTGTTTTTATATTTCTGTTACCTCATCTGATATTAATAGGTGCCAAGTGAAGAATATAAGCATTCCCAATCATACCAAGGTCTTCCTACAAAACATTTGGTATGTGCATGTTTTTGAGAAAGTACTATATGGCTTAAAAGGATTTTAATCTTCATTTGCAACAGATGAGAGCTATTTGACCAGAATGCCTTTAGATACATGATAAAGTTAATAGTTAAAAACTCCTTCATACAACATCTTCAGCAGTCTGCTGCAGATCAGATGAGCGCAAGGTGAAAAACTGGATCCAATTGTACAGAAAACCTTGATTATATTGGCCCGAGTCAACCATCATACCCCATAATAACCTCCTTCCAATATTCTCCCGTAATGCAATGCGAGCTTCCCTCTCAGTCATGTTAAAGCTGATATTCAAGAGCTGAAGAAGAAGGATGTAGCTCATACCAGAAGTTACAATGGCACAATACCATACACAGGTGAATGTCAAGGCTGAACTAAATGAGGAACAGAAAGCAAAAATATACTGTTTAATATAGGCATGATAAATACAATAATTCATGAACAAAAATAATAATTTTCCATTGCTAGTCTAGAGCATTCTCCTATTTCTGATAAATTGCAGTAGCAAGTAAACCATGTGTGTAATTTTTACACACACCGAATCCTAATTTGTTAGAGTAAATATGGGAATAGAATGGATATGCTTATTCTAACAACATACAAGATGGAATTATTTGTGATGGCTCTCTGCCACCAAATCATTTCTCCTCCAGGAGATGTGTTTATTTCCCTTGTTTTAGTATAAAGCTGATCTAGGAGGATACCTCAGTCCTTTGGTATGTGCCTGTTACCTTGCAAGATGCCCTATTAATGTTATTGCCAGTTACTTTTTGTGAACATCATTTTACGCTTTTTAGCACACATGCCTGAGAGTATTTTAGGAAGGAAAGATAGAATTAAATGACTGCAAATGAATTGTGTAACATTTTTCTCCAGAAATAACTTAAATGGACAAATTATTAAATACAGATTATTAAAAAGTAAGCCAATGTGGAAGCACACCCCATATAAATGAAGCTAGAGAATTATACTCTTTCAATTAAAAAGGACAAGAAAGAGAAGTATGAGCGCTCTTGCTAGCAGTCAAAAGGAGCCCAGGACATTTGAGGTGATGGAAATTTCCTCCACAGAAGAGTATGTAACATTAAGCTCCCACTGCATCACATTGGAAAGCAACTACATTTTCCTTATGAAAGTGCAAAATTTCTCATCTAAACGAGGAAATAAAACTATTGGATAGACTAAAAAAACCATAGAATTCCCATAATTTTCTTTCTGGGGATTATCTTGACTTGATCCTATCAAGTTAGTGAGCATTTCTCTCACCTGTATTCTCCATAGACACCAGGACAGTAGAACAGAGCACTGAGGGTGTTTTCCCCCCTACAAATGGTATCCAAAGTCAAAAAAATCCCATATATTGAAGTGAGCAGAAAAAGGAAGAGGGCAAGGACAAAAGCTTGATGGTTCTGTTCTCCAACACAGTTGTTAATCCTCCAAGAAACAAAGGGGGAAACATGATATTATAGTAACATGATTTAGAAAAAGGTAGAATCCAAAGTGCCCATTAAATACTTGTCTTCATTTTTTAAAATCTGAAATAACTGTCTATTCACAGCTTACAAAGTAAACACAACTACTTTGTGATTTGGACAAAAGAAAGGTACAAGTGTCAAATCAGAAAAAGAAGCAGATTTAGTGGGGGGTATTCAAGAGACACTTGTATAAATATAACTCAGGAACAGCATGCTATACTGCTTAAAAAGAACTGCTAGAATAAAATTGCTGAAACAGGAACTATCTCAACCAATCAGAAATGGTGAGACCAGAATTATTTATGATTTATATTCCAAAAAGGTTGTATGCCCCAAATGTGCATAAATTCTATTCATACGTTTCAAAGACTATGTGTTTACTATTTAACAAATGCCTTGCACTAATTTTTATAAAACGAACTTGGGGAATAACTGTTCAACTTAGCAGATGCTGTACACCATTCACTGTTTGCTTACCTTAGATGGCCCAGACTGCTCTTCTGTTCACCTCTGCCAAGTTCCATGTCAGTTTTTTTTATAAGGAAATCATACTAAATCTTTGATAAACCTTAAATCCATGAAGGCAATTTAAATCATAGAAAACAGGCCCAAGATGATGTGTGCAGCTAACTCTGATTTTCCATCCTACAGAATACATGAAGCTCTGAAAGAAATCATCCTGGTTTCTTTCATGCAAGTTGGAAAATTATAATGCTCTGTGGTGGTAGAGTTCATCCTGCATTAAACAGGGGCTATAATAGATGATATTCAAAGTCCCTTCAACTCTTACATTCTGATTTACCAGCAGAAAACTCTGTATTTCACTTTTGCTGCCTTTGGGTAGTAAAGGGAACACTGATATTTGTAACTTTGAACAGAAATTCCCCAACTAACAGCAAACACAAGAAAGCCCAAAGATAAAGGCTTAGGAACCCAATCTGTTCAACAGAGATAACAAGTCAATGGAACCACTCACATACAGATAAAACCAAAATAGAAAAATCTTTCAGGGAGAACTACAGCTTGCTGGCAACAGAAGTGTCAGGAAAAAAACATCAAGGCCAACTAAGGAACGTACCAGACACAGTGATGATCCAGTCTCTTCACACACCTGCCACATATTTGGCAGTGTCCAGCTCGAGCTGGTCTAACCAACTGACATTTGATGCACCAATCCTTTGTGCCATGACCCGTCTCTGCTTCCAATATTCTGGAGTAGCTCTCAGTATTACTGTGTACAGTAACACCTGAGGCAGGTACTCTGCAAAGCCCATAGGAGTTTCCCAGGCCGTTCTTATTGAACATGTTATTACTGCAACTGCCTAGGCGAAGTGCTTTGTCGCTGTTCATTTGGCTGAAAAGATAGCCAGGATCTTTCTTGGCTCGATGTAGGGCTAGAAGCATCAGGATTAACCCACAAGTAAGAAGAGCCACCTGACTGTATTCCACACGGCCCCGGGGAACCACTTCCTGGAGAAATACATAGTACATATAACCTAGGGAGAATAGGCCCAGGCTTAAGAAGAAGAGAGTCTGACCTTTCTTCCTATGTGTGAGGTAATAATACCATAGTACTAGTACTGGAAGCAATATCAGGGTGACAAGGGCCAAAAGCAAGTGCAAAGCTGCTACGTGAAGGAAAAAAGGAAGCAAGATGATTGGTGGAAGGAGGCTGATATCGATCTTTACAGCCCCTCGAATCCATGGAAAACGGAAACGATCCGTGAAGGTTTCTTTGATTCTCTCCAATATTCCGGGAGGTAAAGGTTTGCAAGTCACCCACCTGTTAGGAAAAAGCAGAGATTCTGCTCATATCACACCAAACAGAACAATAACTACATCTCTGCTGGCTTCTGTCACATTTCCTTGCACCGCATCGGAACTTACAGGGAAAAAATCTTTAGACTCTACTTTTACAGGCGATAAGCATGCTTTTCTAAGGACATGTTCATGAGAAAAAGCAGTGGCACGTTTGGACAATGACCACCTCCAGACAAGTTTGTATTCTTTACATCCCACAGAAAGGAAGCAGTCATAGTACAGCAGAGAACACATGTCACATTTCAACACTTCCACCCTACCATCTGCTAATTGAACTGGACCACAACTCCCATCAGTTTGAAATCTAGCAGTGGTGGATACTGTAATCCAACACATTTGTGGGGGCAGTGATTCATGGAACACCAATCCATGCTATCAGCAAAAATACAGTTGGTGGGGAAATTGTCTTGTGCTTTTAGCATTTTAACCTACGCAAGGCAATAGCATCTCTAGCCAACAAGGCTATTTGCGCAGAAAGAAGGGACCTGTAGACCCAATGAGTCAGAAGAGCATCAGGATGAGAAGGCAGATTCTTTTTTTATCCAACTGGACTAACAGGTAGTTGTACCAGATAGAGGTAGCAGCGTATCAAGGATGCAGCTGTAGAGGTGGTCAACCATATTAAATATCTGAGGGTGCCGATAACTAACAATCTGAACTGGTCTCTCCACACATCATCCTTAGTGAAGCATACAAACCAGTGTCTAAATTTCCTGCATCGGATGAGGAGAGCACATCTTTCTCATTCTATCCTGGCCACTTTTTACAGAGGCATGATTGAGAGCGTTTTAACAAACTGCATCACTGTTTGGTTTGGTGGCAATGCCTCAGATAGAAAGTCCATTCAGAGAGTGATAGGGACAGCTGAGAAGATTACAGGAAGCTCACTTCCGGTCATTCACGATACTGCTTATAAGCACTATGTGGTTAGAATTCAAAACATTGTTAGAAACCCCACACACCTACTTCATGGTGTGTTTCTGTTGCTCTCCACTGGGAAGAATTTCAAAGTATTTTTAGCAGGACTACCGGATTCTGTAGCAGCTTTGTTCCGTATGCCATCCATCTGAGAAACTCCCAAAATTGATTTTTCTCGCCATGCACATGTATACATCCAAACTCAACTGCATTGTTTCTCGGTGTGTCATATATGTAGGTATGTGCAGAAGTTTGTATTTTATTTACTTATTATTTGGTCATGTTTATGTAGTGTATATTAGAGGTGGAGACCCTTAGAGAGCTGTATGCAATGAAATTTCATTTTAATGTATGTCAATTAGTGTACTTTCAAAGTGACAAAGTTATTCTAAGTCTAAGGTTCTTCTCTTCTATACTTCTGTGTTTTCCATGGCACTCTGGGTTCGAGAAGTTTCTCACTGACTTCTGGGCTCAAGGCCATTATCATTTTCATGTATCTTAACTGCAATTTTTATACTCATGTTACTTTTTCTGTGGTTGTGCCTTTAAACTACAATCTATATCTTGTACGTCATGCTAATGCAGATTGAAGTATGGAATGTATTTGAAATAATTTTCCATAAGACATTTTCATGCAAAATCAGCTAGTGGATGTGCCACTGAGATTAAAAGTTCACTTGGAAATGATTACATCATTTGGGATAAATTGTTTGCCGGAATGCAAAGAGAGAACTTGTTTACCAGGAAATTGTTACATAATTGGGGATTAAAAATTCATAGAAAATTGAGTCAAAATCTTGTCATTGGGAGGGGAAACTATGGCTAATTCTGAGGTAACTGGAAGTTAGTTATTTAAATATTGGTAACAAAAGTGAATTGCCACTGCAGAATTTATTATAACCGAGATCTTGCTAAATAAAGAGCATGGCATTTTAATATGCAATAAAACACAAATTTAGAGCACAGTACTGTCTGTTGTACATGTATCTACGTAAATTTAAGGGACAAAACTCACAAAACTCATCTAGAATGCTTGAGAAGATGTGAATTTGGGAAAAGATGCTAAAACCATAAACAATGTATGCAACCCCTAAATTTTGCAATAAACATGGCCAAGATACATAACACTGTTAAACAGGTGTCACTCATTCTAAATCCCATTTTATTTGTATGTCAATAACTAGTTGCTTTTGCTGTTTCTGAAGGGAAAGGCTTCACTCACAATATGAATGTTTGGAAGTACAACATCCTGAGGAGTAAGAAGATCTTTTTCTAATGAAAACTGGCTCCTCTGCTTGGCTGATTTTCCTTCTCAAGGCCATTCTGTATGAAGACCTGCTATGTTCCTTGACTATTGTAGGTGGCAAGGTTGTTGTCTTAAGATGATTGGGTTTGGGAGATACCTTAGATGGTCTTCCATCGGGTAGAAGATGGGATTTTTCTCAGGCTGGCCACTTGTACTCTTCCTTCTCCCCTTCAGAGACTAGTTTGAGCCAGCCAGGGAGGAAGGACGCGATGACTCTGCTAATAAGGAGAGATGCTAGGGTCACTGGCAAACAAGCATGGTATCAACTGTCTGGATATCATCTCATTCACTTCATACTGAAGATCTTTAGTGGTGAGAGTGCAGACTTTGGTCCCCATCTTGCCACAGATAACTGGTGAGGGTACGGCACTGCTGAAGACATATCGTTGTGGGTCATCTTGGCACAAGTGGGTGGTGAGGGCACTTCGTTGCTGATGTCTCACTGTCACTGGCCATTTCACCACAGGGGGCTTGCATTGCCACACAATTGCTGGATACACCTCACTGATGCCCAGGGTGGCTTGGGAGGACATGTAATTGCTGAGGTAG
Source organism: Boaedon fuliginosus (assembly GCA_027560395.1). Classification (NCBI taxonomy): domain Eukaryota; kingdom Metazoa; phylum Chordata; class Lepidosauria; order Squamata; family Lamprophiidae; genus Boaedon; species Boaedon fuliginosus. Next base: position 152,206 of record JANHGC010001974.1, read on the forward strand.
CACTGTTGCTCCCCATCTTGTGTTGCCAGGAGGTATCGTTGTGCAAAGACTGCCTTTTTATTCCCCTTCATTGACAGAGGCATCTTTCGGTGGGAAAGGAAAAGAGGTGGCAAAATCTTAGCCTCAAAACTGTCACATTTCCTCATTTGACTGATTACCAAGTTCCTTCGTTGCCGATTTCTTCCTTGTTTCCTCTTCTGTTTCTGTCTCAATTTCTTCTGAGGTTGTAACTTTTTCTGGACTTGGACAATAGCCATTGTTTCAATCTTCTGTGCTTATGCTCACCTGAAGTTTGTAGGGATAAGTGCCTCAGTAATGTCTCTCCCTTTTCTGTGATATACTGACTTGTATTCAAATGAGGGACCAGCCCTTTGCCCTTTGATTGGTCAGCTAGAACAATGCTTTACCTTGAGAGTTAATAGTAGTACCCGAAAAGCCCAACACTTCATAGTAAGTATTGTGAGCTCTCCCTCTCCCGCACAGGAGAATAAAGAGGACTGTGACATAACACATGTCCATTGACCAATAGGAAAGGATAGAACAGGCGGGTTAAGAGAATTTTGAAAAAAAGAGAAAAAGAAATTAAGAGGGTTTATCTAGTAGCTCTACTTCTAATTGATGTTCTTACTAAAATATAACATGAATTAATGTAGTAGTAGTAGTAGGCATGCAAAATGAGACCCATTTAGTTCTATGGGAAATGATAAATGCTGAGGACTAGCAACCATACACACATTTGCCTTCTTTGTTGCACAACAATTTCTTCTCAGAAAGAAAGAGATGGGAATTGTGTATGCATCTGGAGACATCCACATGGGGAAATCTAATTTAGGAAGTTTTGAACCAAGAAATGCTATTAATGGCTATTGGCTATTTTTTTGTTATGAACAAAATTGGCAACTTTGTTCCTTTAAATTAACATGAACTAAATTTATTTCCTAAATCTGATTTAATCAAAGTCTTAATGAGCTATACCAATATAGATCACCAGGAAGGCTGTACTAGAATGATTTTTAATTAGTCAACAATAACGAGAGTCTTTATTTTGGTCACAGGCCAGCATAAGATAACATAAAACCATGAGGATATAAAACAATAATTGAAGTTGAACAATAACTGAAGTTTAATATTGTAGCTTATTATTGTAAAATATTACAGCTCCAACTCCAATGAATTAATAATACTATCATAAACTGTGAGAAAATATAAATGCTATAGTACAAGATTATAAAATAGTTTTTTGCAGGTTTTTTTGTAGAAATAAACTTTACATCCAAAATAAGAGATTATCGGTTTAGTGTAGATTGCAATAAATATAATTTTATATAATAGCACCTGGAAATTTACCAAAGTTGCTAAATCTTTTTTTCCTAATCAATTCCAGATGGGTTTTATAAACACAAGCACAAAACATACACACAAAAAGAAGCATTATGCATGTTACTGAAGAAATATAGTCAATCAGTTCAACTTGCAAATGTGCCTGATCAGCATGCCCTGTTGGCCTTGCCGATTGATTGATTGATTGATTGATTCATTCACTCACTCACTCACTCACTCACTCACTCACTCACTCACTCATTCATTCATTCACTCACTCACTTATTCATTCATTCATTCATTCACTCACTCACTCACTCACTCACTCACATTCATTCAATGTATGTATCCAACCATCTCACTTTTATATGACCCAAGGGGGTTAACAATAAAATAAAATACATAAAATACACAATATCAAAAATACAAATAAGACACATAGCAGCCACACAATATTGATTCATAAATGGCCTCTATTCCACCCTCAGGGCCCCAAGCCAATCTAATTTCAGGTAGAGTTAAGTTATTTTGGGGAGCTAATTAAAGTGTGCCTTCATGTAGCAGGCACTAGGCAAGGACATGCTCAGCCAGCTCAAAATGCCCAGTGCAACAAAGGTATTTCATAATCATGATCTTTTTATACCTCGGTTTTGAAACCACAGAAGGGGAAGCATTCAGGGGTGCATTAATGCAGAGGACCTCAAACCCTGGGTTGCAGCCCATTGGGAACCGGGCTGCACAAGTGGTGGGTGAGTGCGCAAAGCTTCATTTGCACATGCATGAGAACTAGGCTGTGCATGTAAAACCATCCCCTCCCCTGCCACCACTACTGCTGCCAGTCCGTGCAGTCAGAAATCTTTGGGACTGCTGCATTAATGTACAAGTCCTTCTCTGTTTTGGGACTTATAATTTCATGGGAGATGCTGCTGGCATGCAATGTTATACAGGAAAGACCTTGGAAGACAGGGCAAAGAAATGCAGCCTAGGGAATAGTCAGATAAGAGAAAGCATAGCCTGCAGCTGGAGAATGGTTGGAGCATAATGTCAGCCTTAACAGGCAGACCACACAGGAAGCACAAGCAGAAAAGCTACATTAACAGAAGTTTACAAATATGCAAGTACAATCCTCCCAACGTTTCCTTTATAGCCTGAGAAACTAGGGAGGGTCCCTTCTGAGTCTCTTGCTCTACTCACTATCCAGCTGTAGTCTAAGATCCCTCTTATCTGGCCATTCTCTAGGCCAGGGGTCTCCAACCTTGGCAACTTTAAGATTTGTGGACTTCAACTCCCAGAATTCCTCAGCCTCAAACATCAGCAAAGCTGGTTGAGGAATTCTGGGAGTTGAAGCCCACAAGTCTTAAAGTTGTAAGGTAGGAGAGAGACCCCTGCTCTAGGCAGCCTCTCTGTGTCTCCCAAGGTCTTTCCCACCTTCCATTCCATACTACTTTTCTGTACCTATGATTCCCATCAATGGGAGATTAGGCACCCTAAAAGACAGGACTATTGTTCCATGTCTAAAATCTGGTGCAAAGTGTGTCAAAGACTTTTCATATCTCAAAGGTTATGATTTAGTCAAAGTTCGAAGTCAATTGAAAATCATCTCCAAGAGTAAGCTTGTTTATTAGTTTATTATATAGAATTATTATAGAATTATTATATAGGAAACATTGGGCCAGGGTGGCTTCAGCCCAGTCTACCCAGTGCGAAGAGAAAACATATGCACAGTTTGGGGAGTGGCATCAAGCGGGCAATGCCACCCAGTTGGCCATGCCCAGTGAGTGGCATCAAGCTGGCCATGCCCATCCAGTCAGCCACACCCACCCAGTCAGCCTTGCCCCCTTCCTCTCCCCCAGGTCAACCACAGCCCTGATGCGGCCCTCAATGAAATTGAGTTTGACATCACAGCTGTAGAACAAGAAAATGGAAATAATTGTGAATATTCTCCATTGGACTTCTACAAAACTAAGCTTGCCTCAACAGTGCAAGGCTTGAGGGAATCCTGGTGACCATTTCCAGACAACCCTGTTAGTTGGTGTCCTTCACCCAGTTATTTCCCCCCATTCCATTCATTACTGGGAACACCTGTGCACACCTGTATTACTTCTGGTAATACTGCCTGGGTATTGGCTTCGGATTTGACCTCAGTTGGTTTGGACAGCTTGGAGTTTCCTGAATGGATTCGGCGGTGCTTATTTAGGGAAGCTTTAACAGGGAATCTCTTCCCACAGTCTTCACATTCATACGGCTTCTCCCCTTGTGCAT
>JANHGC010001975.1:134034-146151 GCA_027560395.1 Boaedon fuliginosus
GTATAATAATTTAATCTTGAGGTCACAAAAACATGAATTAAATAATTTATCAATCAGTATTCTGTAAATTGAACTGGCATTGAATCATTTATACAAACCTGTGCATAATTTCCACAACACTGTCAAATTATTACTAAGTCAGTATTACTATTACTCTCCTCACCCTTCCTAGTTCCTATCTCTTCTCACTTATGACTATGACTACTTGTATCTTTACAAGTTATATCGTTTTTATTTCCTAATATTTGACTATTATTTTGGTTATTAGTATTTGAGTATTAGACTTGATTGCTTATTAGTAATCTATGACTAAGTGTTGTATCCGGCCTTTCCTGCCCTATGTTCCCTTGTATTTTAGCTCAGCTGTTTGTGGGGCAAAGCGAATTGCTGCATCTCAGCTGAGCTAAAAAAACAGCTCACCCCCACTCGCCTGCCACGCCCCTCGCTTACACACATGCACACTCCCTGTTCTGTGCCTTGCCTACCTAACCTGCTTTCCCATGCAGTGCCTGCAGCCTGAGCCCCAACTGAATGGCCCTGAACTGCCTGCCAGCCATGCAAGCCCATGAGTAGCACCATTCCTCCCATTCCCGTAGCTTGCCGCGCCCTCCCGCACTGTCCCAGTAGCTTGCCGCGCCCTCCCGTAGTGTCCCTGTAGCTTGCAGCGCCCTCCCGCACCGTCCCCGTAGCTTGCCGTGCTCTCCTGCACTGTCCCCGTAGCTTGCTGTGCTCTCCTGCACTGTCCCTGTAGCTTGCCGTGCCCTCCCACACTGTCCCCATAGCTTACTGTGCCCTCCCGCACTGTCCCTGTAGCTTACCACGCCCTCCCACAATGTCCCAATAGCTTGCTGCGCTCTCCCGCACTGGCCCCGTAGCTTGCCAAGCCCCCTGCATTGTCCCCATAGCTTGCTGCTTAGTGGTGGGTGTGGCTTAGTGGTCATATGACTGGGTGGTGTCAGGCTCTGGATCCTGTGAGGTGAGGCTTATTTGTAGCCGGTTGCTCCATCACCGGAACTTAAAGGGACCACGCCTCATAGGATCCAGAGCCTGACAGGTGGGTATGGTTTAGTGGTTGTGTGACTTGGTGGGCATGGCTTAGTGGTTGGGTGACTGGATGGGTGTGCCTTAGTGGTCATGTGACTGGATGGACGTGCCTTAGTGGTCATGTGACTGGATGGGCGTGGCTGTGTGATCATGTGACTAAGCCCACCCCAATCACATGACCACATAGCCACAACACCCAGTCACATGACCACTAAGCCACGCCTACCAAGTCACATGACCACTAAGCTACACCCACCACTAAGCCACATCCACAGAACCAGTTGTTAAAAATTTGAAACCCACCCCTGGCTGTGTTTATTTATAAAATGGAAACATGCATCTTGTGAATTACAAGATGAAAACCCCAGTTCGGATGTGAGTTGAACCCCACCTTCCACTGCCCAGAAGCAGACCATAGTGTGTTTAAGGGCTTGTAAAAAAATTCCAGCTGGTATGTTGCTAATTACCTGTGGTCAATTTCATCTGGCCTACTGTCCAGGAAAAAAAAATGGAGATAGAAAAAATGATTGTATGGTGTGCTCTTAATCATGACCTACTTAGTATGTTTCAGTCAAGGCTCATAAACACTAAATGATTTTGCAGCTTAGGAAACAAATGGAGGAAAGGCTTTGTCTGTTTTAAAGATATTTTTATTGCAATTGCAATAGTAATGTAAAAGAAAAAAACAACTACTAAGTGTATATAAAAAAACATTATGAGAAAACTTTCTAGTAACATGTTCTGTTTGTTTCTTGCTACAACCTAAATATTTATTTGTTATGCTGAATATTGAAGATTGTATTACTAATATCTTTTCAAATCTTTTCATCTATATTTTTATTGTGTCATAATTTTCTTTCTTTAAACTATATTCCAAAGACATACATTTGCCTTGCTATGTTATCTGTAGTATATCAGACAGCATTGCTGCTTAAATTTGGTTAGAGTTGTATTTTGTGACTTGACTTGTCTACTGTTAATTTTGCCATTTGTATATATTATCCAATTTTTATCTCCCAGTCTAAAATTGTCAACAAGCTTCCTCTTTTCCAATGTACCAAATTTATTCTTGCAGCTTTCAGTTTATAGCTTAGTATTTTTCATTTATGTTTTCTAGACTTATACTTAATAAAAATGTATGTGGCTTAAATTCAAATTTTATTTTTACGATTTTCTGAATATCTTGATGTATTTCTTTCCAGTATTTTTGTGCTTTTTTACACAACCACCATATATGATAAAATATCCCTTTTGATATGGCATTTCCACCATTTATTGTTATATGATATGTCTAGGTATTCTTTGATATGTTATATATCATATGTAAAACATTTTATACCAATTTTATCTTATAGTTTGGAGTATTTTCATGGCTTTTCCTAGTGTTGTGATTCTTTGAAGTTTTGTATCTGCTTCATCATATAATTTTTGTCTTGTTCCACCTCCATATTTCTATAACAATTTATATATTCACTCTAATAGATGATTTTGGGTTCGTAAAAATGTTTCAAATTTTGTCAATTTCCCTCTTCCTTTCTTGAGAAAATTTTTTATTTACCCATCAATCTCTGCTCAATTACTATCTTAATTGAGCAGGAACTGGTGTATTTTTAAACTGTTTCTTGAGTCTGGATGCACTATATTATCATATGTAATTAAATCTTTCTTACTATAGTTGATCCTGAATAAAAGGCATTGATAGTGAAGTGAATGGTGCTTTCCACTGGCCTGTAGGTCCTAGATGAATTCTATGCCATCAAGCCTTAATACATTTTAGGAGTCAGAATGAGAAAGATTCTCAAGGATTCCAGCAATTAACACCTTTCACATAAAATGGTTGGCAAGCAAGAACCAACAGGTTTAATGTTTAGGAGACAGAATTATCCCACTCGAGCCACTAATTATCTCACCTGAACAATATAGCTCGCTGGAACTGTCACTAACATGTTGTGAGAATAACATTTGTATATTTCATATATATGTGTTAAAAAAAAACCCATATTCTGTATACCAAGGATGGGGAATTATTTAATGACCTGTAGACTTCAACTCCCAGAATTCCTGAGCCAGCCATTCAGGCTCAGGAACTTCAGGAGTTGAAGTTTACAGATTGTAAAAGAGCCATAGTTCCCCATCCCTGCTGTATACGATAGTGAGCTCTTGAAGGACAGCAGGGTAACAGTCAAAGACATAAAATAATTAAATAAGAGGTTCAGGAACTTATTTTGGAACTTACTCAAGGTTCCCTTTTATTTTTCTGCTTTCCCCCCCTTTTTAATATGCTATGCCTTTATCTCTGTATTGAAAGTCTGATCATCAGAATCTATAACTCTATTACAGAGTCAAACTTAGTTTATTTAATTAATTACATTTTTATGCCACCCAACTCCTGAAAGACTCTGGGCAGCTTACAACAGGGATAGCAATAGCACTCAGATATTATATACTGCTTCAGAGCTTTACAACACCCCCCAAGCAGTTGCCCCCAAACAATCTGGGTCCTCATTCTACCGACCTTTAGAAGGATGGAAAGCTGAGTCAACCTTGAGCCTGGTGAGATTCAATCTGACAACCTGCTGTACAATCAGCAGAGATAGTCTGCAGTGCTGCATTTAACCACTGCGCCACCGAGGCTCTTCTAGTTCTCTTCATTTCCTCCTTTTGACTTGTGTATCTTACTTACGGCTGGAAATATTGTAGATTCCATCTTAAAGATGGATTATATCTTTTTAAATGTGGTGACCAAAACGATTTCGTGTTTTTTCCCCACCTCATAAGGATTTGTGAAACCTTTGGAATAACTGGACTTCATTTCTGACCTTGATAAGATTGAATGGGCCATGTCTTCAGACACTTCAAGATGGTAATCTGCACTGAGATTGTAACCTAGTCCCGAGAAATTTCACGTATCGGCATCTTTCCTTCCAAAGAGTTTTGTGATTTTTTTAAAAAAAATATTATCTTACCAAATTAAGAAAGAGAAAAGCTGAAACCTTAAAAGGTTGCAAGATATTCTGTAAAATTTATGCTAGTTTGTGGATTATCCTTTGTCAGTAATAGGATCCTTTCCTTATTGCGGTTTGCATGTATCTGCAATCAGGTAATGGATATAAGATGAACCTGCTGGCCTTTATGCATAAAGGTATAAAGGTAAGCAGTCCTCTAAGATTATGATAAGGTTTACATGCAAGGAAAGTCCATTTCAGTGATGAGTGATTTGGAAAACAGGTTGACCCCTCCTCCCTATGACAGCACCTTAAATATTGGAATACTGCTATGTCTCCCCTGGTCCTTCTCTTCACTAGACTAGCCAAGCCCACTTCCTGCAACCGTTCCTCATATGTTCTAGTCTCCAGTCTCCCAATCATCTTTGTTGCTCTTCTTTGCACTCTTCCTAGAGTCTCAACATCTTTTTTTTATAGTGTGGTGACAAAAACTGGATATTTGGATATATGCAGTATTTTAGATGTGGTCTTACTAAAGTTTTATAGAGTCTTTTCATTTTAATTTGTAAAAGTTAAATGAAGCACCCTGTTTTTAGTTTCAAGTGTAAATAACATAATTTTTAAGGCATTGTCTGAAAGCTTAATCAAGGCAGCTCCCTAAAGATGAAAACAGGCGGTCTAGGAGCTGGATAGGTATTCCTTCCTCCCCTCCCCCAATTGCTCATTTCTTCTTTCCCACAAATTTCTTGGGGAAAAAAATCTTTGCTGTCATAACACTACACAACTTTACATAACCAGGGCCATGTTTCACCGTGTTTAGCTTATCTCACATGGTGTGACATGTTTTAATGATTCTACTTAATACATGGCTATGTGAATATTTGCACACTAGTAATGTGTGAGTTCACCTAACAATGAATAAATTGCTTTGTATGGATTGTCATTTTTAAATGCCACTTAGAACACAGAAAATGGACCAAAATGCCCACTTAATACCAAGTTAAACCAACAGACAGAATGACTATTGACAAACCAGTTTATACTAAATTAAACTTTATTGACTAAGGTTTGTTCTCCAGACAGTGTGATTTGATGAACTATGGCAGTATGCATGCAATCAATGAGCTTGACAATAGTTTTAAAAGTGAATGTCAAACAACTTAGTACAACATATTAAACATTTAAATCTGTGTTGCTGAAAAAATGAAACCGAGGCTGCATGAACTGTGTTGAATAAAAGGCACCGTGGTTGAAAATGGAAAATAAACACTGGTATATTTCCTTAGTATATATTTCAAATAAATTAGAATTGTACTCTTTCAGCCTCACTTACACCCCAACAAAAATGTGTGCAAATATTAAAACTGTCATTAAACAAAAATGGACTATCAAAAGTGAATTGAACCATGTTATTATTGAACTAACTTATAAGTGAACAGCAAGTGTAACATTCTTGATATCTTAAAATCAGCATAGGGATCATTAGTACAGCTCAAAACAGTTTATGTAAGGATCTATTTACACCATCCAATGAGGTTGCAGTGCAGATAATTAATTTTTCCATCTCTCAAGCTATCACATAACTGCAGTTACTGCACAATATGGATGTGTAATTTATCCTCAAGTCTCTCACATTATTGGCAGGCTAACAATCTTCCCTTCCCCCAGTACTACGATCATCGTTATTCAAGCATAAATTAAAAAAAAGGTGGAGAAACAAGCAGAATTCTTCCTTAATTTTAAGGAAAGATAATTGATTGCAAAAATATGCGACTCTGGATGTTTTACTGACAAGTTTTATTGTGGCAAAGTATCTAGCTGGAATGCAAATGGAAGTTTTTCAACAGCCACCAGGACTTGATTCTTAAAATATCCTTAATTTGTGAAATACACTTACTACAAAATATATGGAAATATTGAAATTCTTTAAAATACCTGATTTGTTTGCACTGCTGGAATCTTTTAATGTAAACACAATAGTGACCCATAATATCCCACAATAGTTAACCATTTTATGGGTGCATCAGTGCGACTGTATAACAACCACAAATAACTCCAGTTATTGCATAACAACCACAAATAACTCCAGTTATAGTGGCTGTGATTCCAACCACACAGTTGTCCGATCTCCTGCTTCTGGTGGAACTTAACTGTGAAAATATTTGCACCTAATAGATGACCGCATCAGACAATTTTTTTTTCATTTGTCCAGCTTCACATTTTATAGCTAGCAATTAATGAATGCTATAGTAGGGTCCACACATGACACTGAGCCATTTTGAAGTTTGTTGCTTAGTCTATTATGTGGTAGGATAGGATATAATAGGGGGCAATAAAATACAGTTGGAAATCATAAGTTGTTGGTTTGCTAATTGCAAACACAGCTTCAAATGATTATGCATGTGAATACATTTGTGGTTTCTAGACAAATTTGGTTTCATATCCCTCCCAAGCATCTAACCCATTCACAGAAAGACATGGCAAAACCAAGGTTTAAAAAGGAGGGGAAACAGCAAGAATAAAACAAACCACTCATTATTTTTCTGATCATCTGCAAAACTCTTTCTGGCTTGTTTCAGGATGGTCACCCAACCATAGCTAAACTAATGAGACCTTGAGTAGCATCCTGTATGCAAGTCAGTAGAATCTTGCAATAGTGGTAGAATAAAATTTAACATAATTGAAAAATCCTTGAACTGATTCCTTAATGTAGGCTGGAAATATGAACCAGGAAGAAAATGGTCAAAGCATATTGGGTGGGTCTTGTCTGAAATGTAATTGATTTGATTCCAGAGAAACAGATAATAAGTGCATGACAAGTTCATCCCAGGAAATTGTCCCAAAGTGCACATTTTAGCAATGGAATGTTCTTAATAGAAAAATGATCAATATCTGACTTAAGGCTGCCAGTTGTTCAGTAAAAGAATGACATCTCCATTTCATCCTAACCCCCCCCCCCCAATTTATTTCAGTGTAACTTTTTTTTAGTGTAACAAAAATGCACTTTTTTTTAGAAAAATCAACATATTATAGACTACATTTCCTGACATTATACAATCTTTCTAAAACAAAACAAAAAACCAACTCCCCTACTGTTGTGTTGACTAAGATTTTCTTTTAAACCAGCTACTTTAAATACCACTATGTGCTGTTCTCCCTCACATCACCCCTGCTTCCCAGTTACCAGAAAAAAAAATCAACGTTTTTTTTATATATATATATAATTATATATTGCTTGTTAAAATCTCCTGGCTGAGATTGTTGAAGTACCACCTCCGTGGGAACCACATGAACACCACCACGTGCTAATGCAATTCGTATTTCATAGTCGCATTGACTATTGCAATTCCAAAAGGGCTAGATCTCCAGATCATCAGGTCGTGGTCTGCTGCTGGCTCGACTGCTAGCTCGACTTGGTGGCCGCTGGTCTACAACTGTGAGAGGCTGGAGCTCGTGGCCAGAGCCCACTTTTTTTGTGTTCTCCGGCTCATCATTAAATTCAAAGTTCTGGGCGTGCGAGTTGGAAATGGTGCTCCCGGCTTGTCCAATCCTGTTCTGTTCAGCACTATAGTTTGCCCAGTTTTGTTCACTGGCTTGTTTATTGTAGTTGCGACAGGATGATGTATTGTTCCTATCTCCAGTTACAAGCTTGTATCCCGGTGGAGACATGGGAGACAAGGGGGCTGTTGGAGAGGAGCACCCGTTGAAGTAGGCATATTTGGGCGATCCACAGTCCTTGGAGGGACTTAAACCGCTGTTAGGGGAGAAAGGATTGCTTTTGGACTTCATGCGATCTTTAATGCTCTTGAGGGTGACATAAAAAATCTCAATGATGTTGAGGGTAAGTGATATGATAGATACTACCAGCATGAAGATAATAAAGATGGTCTTCTCTGTGGGACGAGAGAGGAAGCAATCCACTTTGTGTGGACATGGTACCCGTTCACAAGTGTAGATGGCTTGCAGAGTGAACCCATAGATGTACCACTGTATCAGCACAAAGGCCACCTCAAAGACAGATTTGAAAATGATGCTGATGATGTAAGTACGAAGCAGTCCACCACGCATTTTGACCTTGCCGTGTTCTTCAATCCCGTACTTGAATTTCTTAATTTCTATCTGCTTTAGAGGGAGGTCTACATTTACTCCCTCACTTTGGACCAACTTGAGCTCTTCCTCTTTCCTGTTCAGTTTCTCTTCTTTTCGCATCACATAGAAGACATGTGCTAAATACAAAAGGGTTGGCACCGAAACAAAAATGAACTGCAGGACCCAGAAACGCACATGAGATATCGGAAATGATTTGTCATAACAGACATTTTCACAACCTGGTTGTTGAGTGTTGCATCGGAAAGCTGACTGCTCATCTCCCCAGGCAGATTCCACTGCGGTCCCCAGAAGCAAAATTCGGAAAATGAAAAGGACAGAGAGCCACACCTTTCCTCCCGCAGTAGAATAGGCTTGGACTTTGTCAAGGAGCCTACCAAGAGCACTCCAGTCACCCATCTTCTCTACCTGCTTCCTGAAAGAGAACAAAGGAAAGAGTTGAAGCATGGGCTGCACAATTCATTCATGACTGTTCTTGAAAAGACATAGAGTGCGTGCGTGAGGATGGGATGATGAAACCTGCATGTGAAATTAAGAAAGCCAAATGGGTTATGATCGCAGGACTATTTTCTCACATGGTGAAACAAGGTCAAAAATCTGGGAATTTGATTGCACAAGCCCGTGTTCTTTAGAGTATTTGTGAGCACACCTATGCCATTATCAATTCCACTCTAGGGTTTCTTTCTAATATGAAGCTGTTTTAGACTGAAATTGCAATTGAAAACAAAAATATTATTCTAGGAAAGTTTAAAAATAGTAAAAGTATACTAATCAATCAATCAGTCAATCCTGCTTTGGCTCATTACTATGGAAGGATGTAGTGCATATCTTTTCTATTTAATTAAAAGACAGCAGTATCTCTTTTCAATTTAATATGGATTTTTAAATTCGTTCTAATGAGGAAACAAACTTCACTGCTTCCTTAGGTTGCCAGGAGTAGAGACAGAAAAAAAGCCTTGTATGAATTCTAATGTTTTTCAACAGTGATTCATTTTAAAAATTCTAACAGCTCTGTCAATGCCTATACAAAAAAAAAAAAAAAACCACAGGGAGATGCATTTTTATTGAGAACAGGGATTCTATTTTTGTCTTTTGGCAATCTGTGTGGTTCCTTAAATGAAAATATTTGGGTTAATAGATTTGATTCATATCCCACCTTTTTGTTTATATAACACTGACATACACTTAATAACCACATTGAGATTTCAATTCTAAACAGTTACTTACCACTATGCTCCATTGATTGAACACAGTGGGGCTTATCCAATTAAATACACACACACACACACACACACACACGTGTTGCATGTAGGCTGCTGATATGTTCTATGCTACAGAATCCTGCTTTATTTTTTTATATATACTGCTATTTTATGTAACTTGGTATAATGCCAACTGCTAGTGTCTCTTTTCAATCATTTGAAGGACAGGCCAAGGATAATTCTCTGTTCAACAAGCATCCTTTTTTTTAACAGCTCCCTATAGTTCAAGGATGCTATCAAGTTAAAAGAATGCTAACAAGAGAGAATCACCAAGAGTCTCTGTAGTTAGCATCTGGAGAGGAGGCTGAACATTTCATTGGCATCTATATATGCTCTTTAAACTCTTATACATATATACACTTCTTAAAGATATGATCTATTCCATTATGTATTTGGCTAAGCATTTTTTCTTTCTTTCTTCTTCAACTTGACTTGCTTCTAAATTAACATGCACAGGTTGAAAATGCAGTTTATCTTTCTTCAATTTATTACAAAAGCACCTGTCCCAATTATCATTATTATTTATAAAAGGTATTGCAAGGGTTTGAAGGTCTAAATGTTTCAATGGTAGACCAGGCAATGGCATTCTTTCTTGGTGCTTTGAATTTGTAAAATATCTCCATTAAGAAATGCTATATAAATACCTCCATCAAGAAATGCTTTGAGATACTCCCGAGTGAAAATGATGCAATCTGTGGCCTTTAGCCTACAACTGCTATTCTACACTTGCAAGTTACCTCCCAATGCAATCAGAGAATCAAAAGAAAGCATGAATTAATTCCCAGCAGTGCCTGTAAATATTCTGCTTCTCTGGCAGTCGTATTTTGCATATTCAAAGAAGTCCGGATAATGATCAGGTGGGAATTACTGCATGATTCACTTACTAGAAGAAGTGAAAAACCAGACTTCTAAAGACGTATCAACCATAGACTTACAACAGGTTTATTACAAGTGCTGCAAAGACAACATATCAAATTCAGAGAACTATCAGTCTTTGTCACAACTGAAAAAGTTAGTATTTGTGGAATCAACTGATTTTTAAAGAGATGTACGTAACCACTGCTCCTTTTAAGATGATAAGCCTGGAAATATGATAGTTGAGACAATACATAACTATCTTTGAAATCAGGTGATGATTACGATTCATGTTTTCAGTACCCATCCAGAACTGAATGTGAATATCAAAACCCTGTTCTTAGACCTTTATCTTCTTTCTGATATTATCTTGGTGATTAGCATACTATTGTGTTGTCATCAATTACTGTTTTGCAACACTTTGCTGACTTACATCTAGCTCAGCCCACATCTGTGCTGTCACAGCAAGTCTTCAACTAGTTTAGGCATTAAAAAGCACCCTTTTTTTTCCTGTGACACTTGTGCCATGAAACAGGGCTCACCAGAGAGGAAGAAAGTAAAAGAGAAATGAAGACCTAATCCATAAAAAGTCAAATCTGTACTGCACTCCCCGGATAATTAAAAACTACAGGCATAATTGTGTAAAGAAGGAAAGGTATCATAAATTTATTTTTCAGGAGTCAGTCCTAAACCGGCAACTATCTGAGCTACTTTTCTAGAAAAATGACATCCCGAAGAAAGTAACTTCCTTTTCTGCCTAAGGCGAATTGTAATCTTACAATGCAATCGTGAGTGAAAGAAAGGGTTCGCATGGATCTCTCCCCCATTCTGCTTCTTTACACAGAAGCTTGCCATGTTGTTGGCTGGGCACTTTGGTTCACAGCCAAGCATGTGGCAATCATCTGTGGAAAATGCAATGTGTTCCTTTCCCTCTGTGGCAATCAAGCTTTCATTTCTGCCAAGCCAGATGTGAATATAGTACAGCCAATTGTATTGACGCTGCTTGTCAGACTTAGGCAGTCAGGGGACGTCCAAAGACAGTACTGCTTGTCATTATCCCAACAACTAGCTTAACAGGCAGTTATGGCTGAACCTGGCTGGTGGAACGGGATTGTCACATCCATTGGGCAACTTTTGAAGGGCAGGAAAGTTGAAATTACAGATCTCCACAGAGTGCCCTCTCTCTTCATATATTACAGGTAGTTCTCAACTCACAATCTTTTGTTTAGTGGCCGTTCAGAGCTACAATGGCACTTATGGCAGTTGCAGCATTCCCATGGTCATGTGATCAAAATTTGAATGCTCTGGCAAAGTATTTTTGTCAATTGCAGTGCCCCAGGGTCATACGGTCGCTATTTGTAACCTTCCCAATCAGCTTCCAGCAAACAAAGTCAATGGGAGAAACCAGATTCACTTAACGACTGCAATGACTCGCTTAGCAACTGTGGCAAAAAGGTTGTAAAATGAGGCACAACTCGCTTAACAACTGCCTTGCTCAGCAATAGAAATGTTGGGTTCAGTTGTGATCATAAGTCGAGGCCTACCTGTACTTCAATAATAAATGGACAAGGGGTTTTTATTTTTAGCAGGACAGATGGGAAAGTAGCAGGCCCGATCCGATTATGGACCTGTCATTGTGTTTCTTTTAAAAGGAAATAAACGCAAATAGAAAAATGAAGGAAGTTGGTCTATGAATCATATTATATGGTTCATATTTTCCAGGATGTGCAATGAAGCTTAAGCACCTAATGTGGATAACTGAATGGAGTCTCAAGAGGCACACAGGATTCCAAGTCATATTCGCCCTGTGGTGTTAGTGTTGCAGAGTTATTTATTTTATTTATTTATTTATTACATTTTTATGCCGCCCAATTCCCGAAGGACTCTGGGCGGCTTACAACATG
>JANHGC010001975.1:153840-164336 GCA_027560395.1 Boaedon fuliginosus
TCCTCATTTCACCGACCTTAGAAAGGATGGAAGGCTGAGTCAACCTTGAGCCTAGTGGGATTTGATCTGACAACCTGACAAGCAGAGACTGCAGTGCTGCATTTAACCACTGCACCACTGAGGCTCAATATATCATACAAACATTTAAAATCCCCCTAAAATTACAAATTTGTGGTGGGTTAATCTAATTAACCAGGTATTGAGTGCTTTGTGGAAGGTTCTTAGGTCTGGGACACTCCAGAGCTCTGGTGGTAGATCATTCCAGAGGGCAGGGGCCACTGCGGAGAAGGCCCTCCTCCATGGAATTGCCAGGCAACATTGCCTGGCTGATGGTATCCAGAGGAGGCCCACCTTGTGCAACTTCACAGGGCACTGGGAGGCAAATGGTGGCAGGAGGAGGTCTCGAAGGTAACCCGGTAATATATTACACTTCATGCACCTTTATTAAACACGTACCTTGTGAGTTTAATATTACACAATAGAACATCAAGTAACAATAAATTGTTATTTAGACAATTTCACAAGTTTCAGTTAGTGAAAGTGCATGAGAAGATTGATTGCTACAATCATTTATTTTCTTGTGGAGTTTGAAACATTCATTCTTTGACTGAGACAAAAGTAATAGAGTATATTCATCGCCTGCACAATGTCAACTTTGTGCAGTGCAGTTGACACTGCATTTACCTAAGCAGTTTTGAAAAATCACACACAATAAAAAAAAGATTGTGTACTGTAGCACCATATGATGGAATCCTGATTGTAAAGTACAGGTAGTCTTTGTTTAGTGAAGTTTGCTGTTACAATGGTGATGAAAAAGTAACTTTGTGATGAAATCGTGTAGTTATGATCTTCATAGATCTGAAAGCAAAAGGAAGTTGAATTAAGATCCTAAGAACAGTCACAGTTTCACTTTGCTTAATGATCAAGTTTCTGATTTCAGTTGTGACTGCTAGATGAGGACCACCCCGTGAGCCGTGATGGTGCAGTGGTTAAAATGCAGTATTGCAGGCTAACTCTGTATTCCACTTCTGCTGGCTCAAGGTTGACTCAGCCTTCCATCCTACTAAGATCAGTAAAATGAGGACCCAGATTGTTGGGAGCAATATGCTGACTCTGTAAACCATTTAGAAAGGGCTTCTAAAGCACTATGAAGCAGTATATAAGTGCTATTGCTATTACTATCTATAGTACCATCTGTATGCAGCTCCCCAATTAATACAACCCCTGCTTGCTCCAATTTTATTTAAATTTGTTGGCATTTTTAAAAATGCATAATCAATTAAGGAAAAAATTATCCTGAGAATCTACATATTTTTCTGGGTTGCTAGTTCAGACTACTATAAGGTTCTCAGTGCTTAACTAAATGTCAAAATATGTTAGCCTGTTTGAGTTAATGTTATATTTATTCATTTATAAATTAGGATCAGGTCATTTTTTAAATACTTAGATGAGAATGAACCAAACTGTGAGGTGTCAAGGTACTGGTAAAATATGAGAGTTGGAGATTATGGAAGCTGAAATCTGGGAGGATTGGGAAAACTGAATTTAGAACAAATAACATCACTTTTATACCCAGAGGTTTTTGAATAAATACAATAAAACTCAGTCCTTCAAACTAGTTGTTCATGGCCCCAGATGAAAAAAAAAGTGACTTATTATTGGTCCTCGCATTTATGACCACTATAGCATCCCCATGATCACATGATCAAAATTTGAGTTCTTGGCACTCAATTTACAATACTTGGGCACTCCAGAAGTCATGAGATCACCATTTGCAACCTTTCCAGATGACTCCCAATAACCAAAGTCAATGAGGTAAGCCAGATTCAGTCAACGGCTGTGTGATTCACTTAACAACTGCAGCAATTTGCTTAAAAACTTGACCCAAAAAAAGTTATAAAATTGAGTGCAACTTACTTAACAATTGCCTTGCTTAGCAATGGAAATTCTGGTCCCAATTATGGCAGTAAGTCTATGACTACCTCTAGATGTAAACTGCAAGAAAGCTTGACACAGCCCTCCCTAGCAGATGCAAATGAATCCAACTTCCTAGCAGATGCAAATGAAATGAATTCCTGGCTCCCTGAGTCACCCTGGGTTCCAAGAAGAGAGTGGAGTTTACAACTAGGATCCACTGCCTTGCATGGTCTTGCATGGGACGTGTGAGCTTGTGGCTACATTATCCTAGCCATCCTCTTTATACACTTTTGTTTTCTTCTGAATTCAGCTGAAGTGCATTATTAACTCCCTTTTCTCTGTGGCACCCTGATTAGATAACAAGTTCTGACTTTTCCTAGTGCATTCCAAATGCTACAGATTATAACAGACTCCCTATCGTTGCGCTGCAATGAATGATGGCCTTTTCTCTCTGTCCATCTTTTTGTGCAGGACAGCTCAACCGCAACTGGCTGCCAACTGGTCCTAAATTAAGGAGATAGTCTTTTCAGTCCCATCTCATAACATGCTTGGTCAAAAAAAAAACACCCTTCAGCTGAAACACCATGCACTGTTTTTGTTCCGTTTAGTTCATTTTGCAGAAAGCAAGTTTATGTTTCATAAACACAACAAAACAAGAATGACACAAAGAAACAGTTTCTATAAATAGAGAAAGTGGTTTAAGTATACAGCAAGTAAAGAAAGAATATGGTACATTTTCGCATATTTGGCTCCCTCTTCTGGGCACCACAGCGTTAAATGTAGGGAATAAATTTATCCCTCCAATGTTATTTCATTGTACAGCTATTTGGAAAATAATACCTTCGCAAACGATAGAGCATAATTTAATGTAAGCTTTTTAGTTTGACTCATGTAAGCCTTTTTTTAACTTTTGAACGAACAGGTCTGTGAGGAAATCCTTTTCTATATTAAGACATACAAGGAATACATTCTAGATAAGTTAATTGCTAATTTTCTTTTAAAAAAACAGTACATATTTGCTATTTTTAAAAGAAAAATATTAATTGCCTAGGCTTCATTCTTTGAAATGAATAGACAAAACACTCTATTCATTTCAAAGAATGAAGACTAGGCAATTAATATTTGCTTTTTCGGGTTTCAGAAAATAAGTCAAGATCTTTTTCTGAAGTAGTTAATGGTTGATTCCAAAGGATTTGATTAAATATAGGCCGTTTGTGTTTTAATCATTTTGAATGCCTTCCTGGCAACAGGCAGGATACAATACATCATCCTCAAAATAGGAATAATAATCCGATAGAGCTGGACAATTCAAGCTGTGATCCTATAGCTCCTGAAGCCTTAAAAGGGAAGAGTTTCATTTCTTCCTTTTTGTTCTTTCAATAACTTATATCCCATTTCATACCATCCCACACACAAGCTTTTAACTCTGGGTCTCCCACAAGATATCAATAAAGGAGTTCAAGATGGTTGAACAATTATTGGTCAGGCCCTGAACTCTGTCAGAACCCTGTTCAAAAGGCCTCAGAAACCACCTTGGCAACCCTTAGCCTCCTTTTTGCCAGATAAGAATAACCTAATTATAGAAGTTTTCAGGATGGGTCTCTTTTTATGGGAGTAAAAATATGCTTATACCTAGAAAATTCACCCAGGCCTTTGGCGGGGATAATGGATGGCCCTTATCTTCTTTTATCTTTGTTCCTGTCTGGGTTTCTTTTTTCTGAAATCTTTGTCCCTCTTACCTTGTGTGGTTTTGTGGTGTTACTTTTTTTTTAAAAAAAGTTTTTAACCATTTGTAAACCACTCATGTTATTAGGAGTCAAGCACCATATACATTTTAAACTATTTTTTGTCACCCAGTCAACCAGGTGTTCAGACTGGATTTGGGATTTTTATCCATCTGAGTCCTTCCCAAGGAGCTGAGATAGACAGATGTTGATGTTCCAAGTAAAGCTGCTTTTTGAAATTGACTGATGGTGAATTTGTGAAGGTGATGCTCCAATTATTTTGGGATTATACCCAAGGCACCTATTGATATTATTATTAGTAGTATTAGTACTAGTATTAGTATTATTGTATAGGAAATAAAAGGCAGAAAACCTTCTCTGTAATTTTGGTCCCTAGAGGGAGGAAGGACCTCTTAGGATGGAAAGCAACAAAATCATGATTGTACCACTTTGCTTAGAGGACTGTATATTTGGAAATCTACTACCATGGCTAAATCTATAGATGTGAGGTGGGGGGGGTCCACATTTTTTTTAAAATTAGTTTTTATTATTTAAAACAGAAAAGACCAACACCACAAAACAAAACATTAAATACTTAGACTTATCTATACAGTAATTACGATTCGACATATGTATCTCCTCTTCTCTTCAATTCTTATCATTCATTATCTACTAACTTTTATACACTCTCTTTATTATATTTTACACTGTAATTACTTCGGTTCTTAACTTCCTATATTTATTTTTCCCTATCTAGCTAAACATACCATCTTTCCCAACTTTTATACTGTAGTATTCAGATTCCCCTCTATTTTTCAACATCATGGTTAATTTGTCTGATTCTACACACTCTAATATCTTATTTATTAAGTTTCTATCTGCAGGCAGGTCTTTCTTTTTCCAATTCTGGGCAAAAATTAATCTGACTGCTGTTATTATATTTACTAACAGATGAGTATCTGCAGCTTTAAACCTTTCTGGTATTATTCCAAGTAAATAGATTTTGGTCTTAATTCTTACCCCTAGTATTTCCTGAAGCCAACTTCTAATTTTTTTCCAATACAATTTTGCACTTGGGCAGGTCCACCACATGTGGTAGTATGTACCCTGAATAAAGTTACACTTCCAACAGTTTGGTTGTAGTTTGGAATCCACATTTTTCAGACCTCACATATTGCAGGAAGAATAGTATGGCACATAATTAAAGGGGTTGGTTTTATTCAACTTTAATTAAAATTAGATGTAACTTTTACATTTATTGTGTAAATTTTCATGCAGTGTAAGTCAATTCATGCACAAAATTAATATAATTAGTCAAAGTACAGTCAACCTTTAAAAAGTAAATTGCCCCCACTCCTCTCCCAATGAATCCAGTTTTTTTTTTTTACCATACTTGGGAGAGGGTAAGATGTTTTTCCTGTTGTGATACTCATTTTGATCATTGTTCAACATAGGCAATTTGTGTTAAGTAAAATTCCCATAGATTTCCTCTCCACTCCCAGTCCAACAAGTGTATTTGACTGAGTTTTACTGGGCTGCGATTGCAGCAGGCACAAAATATTGAAATTCCTTCCGTATGGATTAAGATCCAAGTCTTGTACACCTCTAATCTACTTTGAAATCAAATTCCTTGACTGATGTCTTGGCTGATTTTGTTTTCAATTGGGCTATTTCTACTTTTTATCTTGACTCAGCATGTGGCAGCAGCAGGCTTGGAAGCTAAACAGAGTCAGGCTTTTTCCTTAGTTTATTTATTTATTTATTTGATTTATACCCTGCCTCATTTCCCTGGTCAAGGGGAACTCATTAGTAGTTGGCATTTGCATTGCAGATTGCCAGGAAAACTAAGGTTGTAAGTTACACAGGATATTGACAGATATCCTACCTAGAAGGATATGTAAGTAAGTAAGTAGATATTTACCTTTAGTACAGTGTTGCATGAAGACAATGTTTTACCTTTCTGATCTACATGAGACAAATAGACATTGAAACTGTAAGTTGATAATTGTCCAAAATGTACAGAACTAGGTGGAAAAAGAATGAAAAAGAAAATTAAAGCACCACTGCCCAAAATACTCTCACATGGTGACCTTTTCCCACTGGCTGCACATTTTACAAAGAGTAATGTGGCATTAGACACATTTTTCTAACCTTATTCTGCCACCTAGTGTTTATATATTTTACAAGTACCTTGCAGTGTATTAAATATACTAAGAAATGCTTATTAAATAGCAATAAACCCTGTTTTTCATGTTGGGTAAACATGGAAACATAAAACATGTCAGGTTTGTCTTTAAAATATTACATAGGAAACCGCCCTAAAATGAGGTCTTAAAATTTCAAATTATTTACTTTTCAAATCTTGCAAATAAATAAATAAATAAATCCAGGATTGTATTTCAACAGCACAAATCTATAAATGGCAAGGTATTTAGGAGTGATGCTTGTCTTATGCCAGCTGTACCCCATTTGGCATATAAAAATATTGGGTACAGCAATTCACATAATTTGATACTAGATTGGGGAAGGTTAGACTTAAAACAAAATTGTGAATGGGAAGAAATGACTGCAGGGCTTAAAAATACATCTACCATCATCTTTCCCCTACCATTTTGATGGAAATTCCCTTTATAGCAACAAGAGTGCACTAACATTATTAGTTTTATCATAGCCATCTATATTCCTGCCATAAGAAAGGACCTCACTGACTAGACTAACTTCCTTTCCTTCCTCATAGATGGAATTCTGGGTTATCCCATAGTCTATTCCCATACCTGTGACAAATGGTGTAGAACAAGGAGAAAGCTTCTCCCTTCCTCTCCCTCTCCCACACACACACATTTGTGATTCTTAGATCACACTGTTGCTCCCCACTACCCTTACAAAGGCTGGTTAATATCAGAGTTCTTTCTGGAGTATTTATGGAGCAGAATCCTTGGGGAAATTAAACCTGTGTGACTTGATTTCACACATCCACTTGTGGATTGTACTCCAGGTTTAATGACAGGACTGCTAAAAGAGCTGTTTTTAGCCAGTGGAGACCAGGTCCAGTTTGTCAATGTTGTGTCTGGCCATATTTCTCTATTCCAATGAGGTTGGGTTAGGAATCATTCTAAACACCGAAGCCATTGTAGTTTTGACAATGAAGAATAAACTATAGGGCTGGCCAAAGTTGTCAGATATTTACGAGCAGATTCAACAGTACACCATCTTTCAGCTCTGGCTAAAAGAACCGATAGTTGTAAAGAGAGTGTTCCTAAGAACTAAGATATGAGACCACAGGGATTATAGACCATCTTGGCAGTCCTACACAGTCATTTGCATTTCCAACCTACTGGGCTAGACTGGTTCTGAAAGCTAGCAGCAAAAGCAGAAAGCCCAGTGAGAAGGCTTCACTGTACTGTGTTCAAACTTTGCCTGTCTAGTGCCTCAGGTATGTTGACTATGCAACTGGATCACAATTGCAATGGCCAGGGATGACCAAAATAACAATTATACTTCCACTGGCCAATTAGTCCCTGCTGCTTGCCAAGCCCAATATTTTGCTGAGCTGCAAAAAGAAGCGGTGATGTGATGCTGTGTCATCCAGCACTCTGAACCTTTTCTGCTTATGAAGTACTACTGTTAACATGAGAGTCTGCCCAAAAATAGTTGCAATTATCTTTCTAGGCATTATATGACTCCATGACTTGCAGCCATAAGATTCAGAAAGTAAAGCACTTGAACGCTTCTGTAACCCAGGATTTAATCTTTATGAAAATGCTGATCTGGCAGAAAAAAAGGGAGGAAGCTTTCTTTCTGATACAATAGATTAAGACTGAAGAGTAGGGAGATGATGTGACCAGTGTCTACAGAACTTAAATTCTCCTGAGCAGGAGATACATCTAACTTCTCTACCAATGCTTAAGTGTGTGCTGTTACATTTGCATTGTGGGACTGCATAGGAATCTTGTTAAATCCACTCTCAAAACAGTCTTCCTGGCCTAGCCAGAATTATTTCTGCAATGGCAATAGGTTACTCTAGATATTTTGTTCTGGGAAATTTAAATGTCCATGCTGAGCTTGCCCAGAAATGAAAGCCTTGACAACCACAACCCACAATATGGTATCCATCTGGAATGTGAAGATGGCCCAGAGGTTTGACACTGTAATTTGTAGCACCCATTTATAATTACCAGAAGCTTGGAGGATGAAGAATAGGAGGGAAAGTATTTTTGGGAGGCAGTTTCTGGAACTGAGGTGACATCCTGCCTCAAAGATGGGATTGATAAGGATGGAGCCTGAAAGACCCATAGAAATAATCAGAATAACAGAGTCATGCATGTCTGCAGAAAAGTTCTGGATGAGATGTCATTGTGAAGTTATGGAACAGGATGCACAACAAAAGAGCTACAACTGTAAAATAATTAAGACCATCTAAATTGGACTTTTGGGAAGTATGGATAAGGGCCTGACTTCGCATGCATATTCTTGAAATTCCCAGTCAATTCTGGGGGGTGAATTCACAAATAAATATTGGAGTGGTTGAGCAACCTTACCTTCAGGAAACTCAGACTAATTTAAATGGATAGCTTTATCCCTTTCTTCTATTTTTAAAAAGATTTTGTAGTTATATTTCCATTTATTTTAGCACCTAAAACATACTCTGAAAGCAAATGCATTGAAACAAATTAACATATATTGTGTACATTAAAATACAATGTGTATATTGTATTAGGAAAAATGTCCTAACAGTAAGAGCAATTCAAAACAGAAACTAATTTCCCAAATAGGTAGTGGGCTGCTCACAAGTTATGTTCAGAGGCTTGATAGTCATCTGTTGAGGATGCCTGAGTAGTAGACTCAGTAGCCCCAAGAAAGCCCTCCAGTTCTGAATCTGATTTTGAAAATATCTTCTTCTTTCATCCCAGTTTTTCTGTAAAGCAGCATTGGAATTAACCAATAAGTTTCAAATGCGTAGTTCGCTTTTCCTTATTTCCGTTTCAGTATGTCACTTTTTTATTAGTTGGCAAGTTGCTACATGTTGTAGATCACATTGTGGCATCACAATACAGAAATTACTGCTGCAGCTGCCTCAGGACCAGGCCTATCACTTCATCTTTATGCACATACTGAGACAAACTGAAGGGTGACAGAGTACTTATTTTATAGGCAATTTCCTCTAATTGAATTTCAAAGCAGGATCTTATATGATATCCACTTGCAACTTTAACCAAGCCATCAATCCAGCTAATTTGAAAGTGTAGATACACAAATGGTTGGTTGACTGATGATTGAAATACACAATGAGATTATGATGGAGGTGGTAATAAATCAACATGCAACAGCTTACTACCCTCAAACTGCCCCACAGGAATGCAGGAGAAAACTGCTCCTTGATGCATCCCCAAATGCTGACCTTTAAATCTAAAAAGCCAATGCACTCAACGCACAGCAAAGGATCAGACCCACTAGCTGGCAAAGAACTTATTCAACATCAAAATGCAAAATGACCTACAAAAATATGCATTGATCTTTTCCTTACTATTAAAACACTTCAAATACGCACAACAACTGAAAGTGGCATTAAAGAAATATAGTTATTATGGAAGAACACAATATCATTATAAAGTACATAAGAGTAATTTAGTACTGCATGGGCTTAGCCATTGCGGCTTTGAGCTCCTAAAAGGGAATATTACAGTTGTTTTTAAAAATTGCAGCAACATCAACAAATTCTCCCCACCCCCATGAGTTACTTAGTTTTTCATGTTTTAACTGAAATTTCTTAAACTATGACTAATTAAAGTCAAAAGCATAAGAGGCATCTTATAATTTAGCTTTATGTAAAACTCTACAGTCTCATAACAGAATATTCCACTGTTCCCTAGAATGTTCTATCTTTCTTTTGGAATGCACTGAAGCAGCACTATTCAGAACAACATTCTGGAAAATGAACTGCTACTGGAGCAGCCAAATTGATATGTTTTGAGAGAACCAGTGGTGGGACTCAAAAATTTTCCCTACCAGTTCTGTGGATGGGTTTTGGTGGGTGGGCTTTGTGGGTCATGTGACTGAGTGGGTGTGGCCAACTCAACATCACTCACGGCAAGGTGGGGCAGAACCTCCCTGTGAGTGATGAGTTGGCCACGCCCACTCAGTCACATAACTGATGCTGCAGAGGAAGGTTGATTTCCCTCTCCTTCTCCCCCACTCTGACATCTGTATGTGCATGCTAGCTCTGCTCCAAGAAGAAGCAACCACCCAGCTTGAATGCAGAGAGCAACAGATGTTTCTCTCTGCATTCAAGCTGGGTGGCTGCTGCTTCTATCTCTCCTCCTTGGAGCAGAGCTAGCATACACACACAAGATACCGGGACCTTCTACAAGGAGATGCTGGCACTGCCCGTGGAGTGGAAAGGCGAAATCTGCAGACTCTAAGCAACGCAGCTCGTCCCAGGGTGGTGAAGTTTTCTTGGGGAAAGGGCAGCAGAAGGTGGAGCCCAGCTGCTCTTCTCCCCCCAGAAAACTCTGCTGCCCCAGGACGAGCTGCTTTGCTTTGCCCCAGCGCTGCCACTAAGCTCATCCCAGGGCGGCGGATTTTTTCGGGGATGGGGGTGGGTGGGAGCTATGCTTCACTTCCTGCTGCTCTTTCCTCTTTAGCTATGACACTAAAGAGCTGCCACAGAGAAGGCCAGGGCTCCTCAGCAAGCTTCGCTTCTTAAGGCCAGAGCTTTAAGAGCTGCAGGGGGTTGCCCCCAGCAGTTCTTAAAGCTCCAGCGCTAAAGCGATGCTCGCTCTAGGCCACCGGAGAGAGCTCCAGGAAAGAGAGCTAAGGAGCGCTGGCCTTCTCTCAGCTGGGGCAGCTCTTAAAACT
>JANHGC010001975.1:185934-196202 GCA_027560395.1 Boaedon fuliginosus
GAACAGAGGGGTGGGGTGGGATGGGTCAAATAACCTTGACACAAAGACAAGCTGTGCAGAATTTGTGAGGACAGGCTGAGAGGAAAGAGTCTATTATAGGCAAGTAAAAATTATAGCAGAAGTTAGAGGTGTATAAAGGAAAAAGGTAAAGAAATAAAGAGGTTTTTCCATCATTCTTAATGATTAGGGTGATGATGGAGGATTTAATTTTTGACATAGCTTTTATTGTAGGTTTATATTTTAATTTTATTCTAATAATACAATTTTCTTACTCGGTTCTCCTTGATTTTTTAGGTCCGTCAAGAAGCCATTCAAACCTTGTGCTCTGCACCCCCATCTGATATTTTAAATTGTGAAAGTTGGAGTACCTTACGTAAACATCTTGCAACAGCACTCTCAGATCCTGATTCCAGTTTCAGTGTAAAGATACTAATAAGCTTTTTATTCTTAACCAATATTTCAATTGTAATTTATACAATACATAAATTCCAAACTTTTTTATCATCGACCTAAGAAATTGGTAATTCAAAGTGATTCTCACTATTTGGTTAAAGAAGCAAACGTACCGTTATGACTTTTTCAGGCATTACTCAAAAAATGTTAGTTTCCTGAATAATGCCTGAATAAATAATGCCGTAATAACTCCTGAATAAATAAAGCCAGAAAAAATGTTATTAATATATGATAATATTATAGAATTTTCTTTGAATTAGAGAAGTGCAACATGCCAAAGCTCCAGAAATATTAGATGCAAAATTATTAATCTGTTAGTAATATGAAATAGATAATGCTTTCTGTATACATAAACTTGAATGTAGTTCTAATTAATTCAATGTAGCTGATACATTTGCACAGTAATTTTCATTTCTGTCATTTTCACCAACCATTGGACTGTATTTAATTTACTTTAAAAAAAATATACTTTATTTAGGTTTTAATAAAGATAAATACTAACAGAAACTAAAATTTAGAAGGAAAGTAGAAAGAAAAGAAAAAAGTCAGAGTCCAAAGTGCTGAAAAAAGGAAAGAACACATAAAGAAGTACTGAAGCTTCTCACCTTCTTTACAACAGTTAAAAATTTACCTCTTATAATTATCTGTTTTATATTATTACTTGTTAATTACACCATGAGTTTAATTTTTTTCCTATAATCTTATTTTTTCTTATCATAAAAACTGTATATCACAATTTCATTTTCCCCCTATCTCATGCAGTCTATTCCAGTCAGCAATAAATTTAGATATTATTTTTTTGTGGTCAAATTTCTGTCATTTTCACCAACCATTCTCCATTGTAAGACATTTTGAATCTTTCCACCTGTGTGCATGAATAATCTTGCTATAGGTATATCCTTTATAAAACAACATTCCATGACTTTTTCCCAACTATCTTTTATATATATATATACATTTTGATTCAGTTTCTATGCATCGTCTTGTTTTGCAACATTGGTGAGACAGATTTTTAACATTGAAATATCATTCCATACAGTCATCTATTTTGGTACTATCCATTACTTCACATCATTATTATCCTATTTACACACACACACACACACATATATAATACATTTATATATATATATTATACATTTATAGTCTTTGTTACATACCGTTTCCCTGAAAATACGACCTCCCCTGAAAATAAGACCTAGCTTGATTTTTACACATGCACCCAATACATGTGTGCTCCTAACTAATAGGATAGTCAGTGGATGACATCCCCCGAAAAATAAGTCCTAGTGCCCTTTTTTGATGGCAAAAAAAAAATAAGACAGGGAATGCATTGAAATTTTTTTTTATGTAGCTTGTTTTTCCACCATGTTGTTCCAAATATTCTAGAATGTCCAATTATGACATTATCTTTTAGGTAAAAATCAGCATTCCTCTTTGGGAATAAATTTTTGCAAAATTAGCAAGGATAATGTAAGGGAGAAGAGTCTGAATTATAGGATGGGAGGTACAGATTCTAATACATCAGCTAGAGAAGCTAACTGGATGACTTTGAATTAAAACCTCTATTTCAACTCATTCTAGCTTGGAGGGGTTTTGCTTCTGAAGAAAAGAGCATCATCAATCTTAGTACCGTAATAATAAAGACAATAATCTCAGAATCCTCAAATTTCTTGAAGGAGAATCAGGATATAAATGGGAAAAAGTATGTAACCAGCAGTATATATTGTGGTACAGGTTTGATTAGGATTATATGAACCTAGTAATGCAGGAGAGTTGCGGGATCAAGAAAAGGCAAACAACTAAATGTGCATCACAGCTATTACATACTTGTATGTATCCATCATTTTGTACATGTATCATGACACATGTACAAAATGATGGAGCTTACTT
The DNA here is from genome assembly GCA_027560395.1 of Boaedon fuliginosus. Taxonomy (NCBI): domain Eukaryota; kingdom Metazoa; phylum Chordata; class Lepidosauria; order Squamata; family Lamprophiidae; genus Boaedon; species Boaedon fuliginosus. Next base: position 188,281 of record JANHGC010001975.1, read on the forward strand.
TGATATTGCATCTCAGATGTCATCATTTTAAAATCATCAGTGTTAGCTGATGTCCATGCCTAGTAACTTGGCTTTAATTCATTTTTTTACAGGATAAAGTCTTGAAATTTTATGCCAAGACATTTTCCTCCTCTCCATTAAATATGACAAGAGAACTCTATACAAGCTTAGGTGAGCTCATGCTACTTCTTTTCAGAAACAAATGACCGCAATTTTCACTGGGTCTCTTAAATTAATTGACAATTATTTTTCTCTTTATAGCAAAGTATTTAGAGGCATTTTTTCTTGCTGAAGATAATTACATTCCTAGTGTATCAATGGGTATTGACATAAGTAACCCAGACATAATACGTTTACTTAAAAAGGTACAATATACTTATTTTCCAATGCTATTTATTTATTTAAGATGTTTTTGATCAAGGATTTTAAAATAGAATAAAATAATTATCCTTTTATTCATAGATGCGACTCCTGAATGAGTACCAGAGAGAAGTCTCTTCTTTTTGGATACGTCATCCAGAAAAGTATATAAGTTTATTTTAATGTGTTTGTATTTGTTTTCATTTGTGTTTTCAGTTTCCTTATACTGATTTATAGATAGGGATGATGAAGTTTGCTTAGGTTATCATCTACTTTGCTTTTGTCTCAATATAACTGAAAAAGCTTTGTACCTGAAGATGCAAAAAGCTGTCATAATTTTATATAAAACATCATCATATATAAGGGGAATAAGAGCCTTGATTTTTTTCCTGTCTCCCCCAATTTTTCTCCTTTGTACTATTTGTCTACTTGCAACTGGTTTCGCATTATATGTTTGAAGATTTGGGCTGTAGTCTTGTGTTTTACTTAGGAATGTATCCCATTGAAATTTTATGTAGCTATTTTAATCTTACAAAATTGTTCAGTTAGAATCATAACTGCTTTTCCTTTTGGTTTGACTTGAGGTTAGTTTCAGTTTGAACAATACCGTAATAACGTATTAACCGTAATAATAAAGACAATAATCTCAGAATCCTCAAATTTCTTGAAGGAGAATCAGGATATAAATGGGAAAAAGTATGTAACCAGCAGTATATATTGTGGTACAGGTTTGATTCGGATTATATGAAGTCTAACTTCATACAATATATAAGCAGCCTTTCCCAGCAAGCCTCGCAAAATTCCAGTTTTTCATAAAGCAGTCTAAATTTTTTAATTCTCATTTGGTGGCTGGTCCAAGGTGCAATGAGAGAATTTCTAGAATTTTAAATTATATTTTACCAGAAAGTTAGGTACAAGTAGCACAAGTAGCATACCAACATTTTGAGATTTAAGAAGCTGTTTTTCCCCTCAATTTATTTAGGTACATGGAAGAAATAATGGAGAGTACTTTATCCCTTTTGGCTGTAAAGCATAATAATTTAAGTCAGATGGCTTCTTCCGAATTTTGGGATCCAGTATACTTTTTGGCTTTGGTTGATCTCAAAGCTGTATGGTTTAAAAAATGGATGGTAAGGAAATGTGTACTTTTTTGATATTCAGACTTATTTTGTTACTTTTTCAAGGTTCTTACTTTGGTGCAAATGGACCGAACAAAAGTGTATCTCTACAAGATATCTCTACATGAGATATCCATCCTCTTACCAGCCTCAGTGTTTTTCCCTGCTAATGGTGGGACACCAATTTCTAAGGAATGTTAATATTTAACTGAATCTATTCTTCCTTCCATCTACATAATATTGTAGGCTTGTGGATCTAAAGTTTTTAGACAGTCATTTGCAGTGATCTATTAGTATTTTTTTTTCCCCAAGTGGCTACTCTAAGGACTAGTTTTTCTTGGTTGACCAGGTCTTGTTTTGGCCTCAACAATTCCATGTAACTTCTGTTTCTTAGCATAGACAAATCACCATACCCCATTGGCATCTATCCCAAGCTGAGATTGTACAACCTCTAATTAAAATTTACAACTCATGTCTATACTCAGTTTGCACTTGAAGACTATAAGGTGGCCAACATAATTTTAAGAAGACTTCATATGGAGATCCAGAGGCCTGTCAGCTTAACTTCTGTTCCAGGGAAAATAGTAGAAACTGTTATTGAAGATAAAATTACCCAACATTTAGACACACAGTCCTTGCTCAAGAATTTCCAGCATGATTTTACTAAGGGAAGATCCTGCTTAACTAGACTTCTATAGCTCTTTGAAGATATTAATAACATGCAAACATTGTCTGCTTAGATTTTCAAAAAGCCTTTGATAAAATCATTTATTATATTATATTATTCATTATATTTTATCATTTATTGATGAAATCAAAGACATCTCAGTAAATTAAATATCCATGGGATAAAAAAGACAACCCTATTGTCAAAAAATTGTCTAAAAACAGAAAACAAAGAGTAGCAGTGGACATTTCTCACAGTTGAAAGATGTAACTAGCGTGAACTCCCAGCATTCTGTCCTAGGATATGTATGTATGTATCCAGCGAGGTACTGCTTATATTTTTATGTTCTAGTAGTCTTTCCCAATGATGAAATTACCATCTACAAGCATTTAAAGAGTTTTCTCCTCATTCCTAGAAATGAATTATTTTTATTTTCAAATATTCAGAAAACCTAGTTGTTGAAAATGGACAAGAAATAGCAATCACATCTTGAGAGGTTGGAAGGATCAGTGTTTTTGTTCACCTGTAGAATTGTCTTCACTGTCTTTAAATGTAGGCCACCCAGATCTCCAAGGATAAAATGTACCATCTTATTTCACTAGCCTCATTCGAGACAAAAACAGGTAGTCCTCGACTTACGACTACAACTCAGCCCAAAATTTCTATTGCTAAGTGAAACATTTGTTAAGCGACTTTTGCCCCATTTTATGATTTTTCTTGCCATGGTGGTTAAGTGAATCAGTGCATTTGTTAAGTTAGTAACACAGTTAAATAAATCTGGTTTCCCCATTGACTTTGCTTGTCAGAACATTGTAGAAGCTAATCACACGACCCCAAGGCACTACAATCATAATAAATATGAGTCAGTTGTTAAGTATCTGAATTTTGATCAGGTGACCAGGGGAATGCTGCAATGGTCGTAAGTGTGAAAAATGGTCATAAGTCACTTTTTCAGTGCCGTTGTAACTGAACGGTCACTAAATGAACTGTTGTAAGTCCAGGACTATCTGTATTTCAGTTTTGTCTGTAAGTACCAATGTCCAAGCCATAGAGGGCTAAAGAGATATAACCAATGTTTTGCATTTAGCTTCTGTATGGCCACACTAGGCCCATAACTAATCCCTATTGATGTAGATCTTTTGGGAGTGCAGCCAATGCAATTTGCTTGCCACAAAGCAATGCGGTTTGCCACCTGAAAAGCTGAGTAGAAGCTGACATAGCTTCTCCATGACACAAAATTAAAAGTAAATTTGCATACCCATTAATAATTTATGTGTTTGCAGATTTAAAATAAAACAGTGGCTAGCACAGAAACTTGCTGACGAAGGTATAGTTGCATCCATAGGAGACTTTGGCTGAATGCTGCCAAATTATTTTTATGGATTTGTAAATTCTGCAGTGTTGACTGGAAATAATATCAGTGACAACAAGAAATAGGCATGAAAATAAAACTAGAACTTTTTTGTGGGAATTTTGCACAATCTTTTCAAGCAAATGTGAAATGATTTTTTTTTAAATGGAACATTTAGAGGAAACGAATCTTTTGTTATTTTGAATTCAGACATAAACTGTAACTACTGATTTGTGCAATTGTGCAATGTATGTTCATTTGGCTTCCTCTAAAAGGTGAGAGTTTTCATTAAAATGGCTTGTTTTCTCATCTTGCATTGAATAGAGTTTATGCTAGAATGTGCTACTTCTTTATACAATGCTGTTGCAAAATGTATCATAATAATTGAAAGAATTGAATAAAATTTCGTTCAGAAACAAATGCTAACTGTATTATACCTCTGCTTTGTGATATTAGCATGCCTACTACAGCAGAACAGTAGTGTTAAGGCTACTTGAAAAGAAATACAAATCTTTGGTAAGTCTGTGCTACCCAAATTTTCAGATACTGTAGCTTTCAAAAGTTCTAAGTATTTAGAATGTTACTTCATTTAATCCAAGTGTTTTAGGGAATTACATTTTGCGGGCATTTTGGCACTGGATTCAATGAAACCCAGAGTTAAGGCATTTTTGTATCAATAAAAGAAATGAGATGTATATGATACCAATTGCAACTGAACTAAGAGATACAGATAATTCATCATTTCTGTTTGCATATCAATGTGAGCCTATAGGCAGTTGCCACATTTTTGATATAGTTTATAGAGAGACACTGTATATTTCATCTTATCACTTATATGCATCTTTTATATAAAAATGTATCAGAGTGCAGCAAACCCACAGTAACTTTGCTAAAGATCTAAATGGAGTGAAACATTGTTTGGAGGGTCTAAAAATTTGTACAATACATGGTCTCTGTGGTGAGATTTGATATGATTTGTTATTTTATATTTTAGATCATTGCAACTGTTGAGCAATGTGCCACCTATTTGGAAGCTTGTGAGTCAGCAGCAAATGGATCAAGAATGTTTAATATATTTTCCACGCCACATAATAGTACGCACTATTTCTGTTTGCTGTATAATATTTTTTAAAATCCTTTTATTATTTACAATGTTCTAAAACAGTGAGTAGTGCTATATCAACAAGATTTTTGTATTTCTTTTTGTATCATCCTTTCTAAGCCATCCCAGTTCTGAAAGTCTCTGTGCTGCTCATAATAAGGCGCCCGCGCACACACACACATACACATACACACACAACTGTAACATTAAACCAAAAAAGTGGGAAACTACAACAAAACTGAATGAGAATAAAGAAGCTAAGATGTAGAAAATAACTAAAATAGATGCTCACAATTTGATCAGCCTGTGTTAAAGGCTCACTTGGAATAATACTGATTTTAATCATTTATAGACTGCTATAGATAGAGCTACTATAGAAAAGCAGTGTGGTGGCTTAGGGTGAAGATGCTCCCCCCCCCCCCACTTGGAAGATTGAGAGTTCAAGCCTAGGTAGCGGCCGATGTTTCCTACATCACAAAGATTAAAATATCTGCTATGAAATTAGGAAGGGCATCCAGCCAGTAAATTCTCAGCTCCAACCAGTCGCCCCAACTCTGCCCTGAATTAAGGGATCCCAAGGTCTTAAAAGGGGAGATTTTTATAGGCTATTAAAGATACAGGCAACATCACAACTGTTGGGATATATTCCATTTCAAAATTCCTAAATCCATTTTTCTGATTGTTTTTCTCTATTTTTTTAAAGGTTCCCTCTTGAAATGTTGAAACCAGTGGTTGCTAACCGATGTATTTTGTATAAAACTTATAAATTTTTAAATTAAGGCTAATCATAGGAGTGTGGTACTATATGCAAGGGGAGGGCAAAAGAAAGCACTTTTACTGATATAAGTTGTCTTTTCTTTCAAGGTAATAAACAAAAGAATATCTACACAGGAAAAGAATTGCAATATATTTATTTTGTTCATTCCCTGAGCGTCTTAGGCAGATTATTAATATATAAACAAGGCAGAAAACTCTTTCCTATTCAACTGAAAAACCGAAAAGGTAAGCCTTAATGAAAAAGATAACAATTTGTTCTATTTTATGACTGCTTTTCTCAAATGTTTCCCATTTGGGATATGTTAAACTTTTTTTTAAAAAATGAATGGCTTATACTGTGGAAGAGAATGGAAAACTTAGTCTAAGTGTTATGAACACTCAGAAGACTGTGCCAATAGCATAGATGGAATGGAAAAAAAGAATAATTCAGCTAACAGTAAATCATACTCTTCATATGCACACAGCAAAACGTCTTTGATTCCTTTATTTTCCTTTCCCTTTTCCAGCATGACTGCAAACGGATCATTTCATTTTATAGGTTACTGGGACAATCATACTGGTAGTATATACATTGTAATTCTGCCAGTGAGAAAGGTCACCAACCTTTCCTTTCCCAAAGAGTTTAGAAGAAGAAAAACTGTCATCACTTTTATTATTAATAATCCTTAATATCTCCCCCACAAACAAAATAGAATCTGACTTGCACCTCCAGAAAAAACTCTTTTCTATAGTTACCTTTTAATCTGTTTTTAAGAAGTATGGTATTAGAATCTCCCCATTTGATGCTGAAGGTGCCAATATGCCTACCCAATCCATACAAACAAACAAACAAACAAACAAACAAACAAACATACTTATAGATATCTGTCTGCCTGTCACTTTTAGTTCATGAGCTCATAGCAATGAAATATGAGAGACTTACATTTTCTATGGCAAAATCCTAACCATAAGCATCATTGTTATTTCCAAAAAGGTTTCTGGACTTAAAATAATAGCATAACAAGAGCTAGGAGGGACCTTGGAGGTCTTCTAGTCCACTCCCTTTCTTGAGCATGAGACCATATATAATTTCAAACAAATGGCTCCTTAATTCTAGGTTGCTTCTCTCAGTTAGTTTCCTTCTATTGTTTCTTGTCTTGCCTTCAGGTGCTTTGGAAAATAGTTTGACCTTCTCATCTTTGTGGCAGCCCCTTAAATATTGGAATACTGCTATCATGTGTCTCCGAGTCTTTCTTTTTTTCTAGACAAGACATACTCAATTCCTGTAACCGTTTTTCATATGTTTTAGCTTCTAGCCACCTAACCATCTTCGTTGCTTTTCTCTGCACAAATGAAAATAATGGATGACTACAAAGTCAAGGGATTTTTTTTAAAAAAATGCTCCTTGGGTCAAAGCAAGGGCAGAAATAAACAGGGAAAGGCCTATGGTATGATAGATAAGAGAATGCAATAGGTAACATCCTTGTAGGTTCTTACTTTGTAAATGGCAGCCATTTTCAGGAGCACTCACAACATGCTCCTGAAAATATGCCCATCAATTTATAAAGAATGGAGGTTCCTGATTGGCTATATAAATAGAACATTCCACAGGCTATACTATACAATGTAATCAATCCTGCTTTTCAACTCAATTCATTTATTAAAGAATCCAGCTGAGAAGAGCCAGAAGTAATGAATTACTGTTTAATATAAACGAAATCATAGACTATATTAACTAAAACTTCTCAAACAGAGCTACCTAAACACATTAGAGATTTTAACCTTTGAGAATCCCTGGGATTTCACAGCATGGCTGTTATTCTCCATCAGTCGCTTGATTAAACCCATTTAAATTAATGACTTCTTCTAGGGAAATGGGAATAGTTTTCAAAGAGAGATATATTCTTCTTCCCTGATTGGATTGAATGTTTTCTAAATGATTCTTACAAAGCCAGTTTTGCATAAGGCTGAGTCATCAAGAAAGTCATTTTCCTAGTTTGTATATAGCTACAATTAGTTTTTAAATGTTGCCCTAATTTGCATAACATTTAAGCCAAAATGTGACTAGTCTTAGTGTGTTAATTCAACCATGTTCAAATGTGTATATCTTGCTTGGACTCTTCATAGTGTTTAGCTGGAGATTTTATGACCAAAAAGAAATGCAATGAGGATTAACTTTCTCACTCTATATAAATTGACCCTGATTGGACCACCATGTCTCTCTCCCTCTCTTTTTTGTTTTGAGTGCTACAAAATAATTACAATTGAATTATGATAAAATAATTGTGGCATAAGATACTGGCCAAGGATGAGGAAATCAGCAAAGTGCTGTCAGGGGTCCTTTGTCATGTCATTTTATATTATATTTTCACTTATACATTTATGGTTATAACTTCACTTTTTTCATGGTCATTTGGTAGACGTAACTTAATACACTTGCTTTTTAGAGCAGGCACAGAATTTCATTTTTAATTTTTAATTTTATAATTCCCAAATTTTAAGATTAAAAAATTTCATACTACTTTAAAAAGTTTCAATATAAGAATTTCTCTAGTACAATAAAATTCT
>JANHGC010001976.1:37372-51158 GCA_027560395.1 Boaedon fuliginosus
TATCTATGTTGTAAACCGCCCAGAGTCCTTCGGGAATTGGGCGGTATAAAAATGTAATAAATAAATAAATAAATATTGTTGGTACAAGTGTGGGGACAGTAGACATCAGGGTTTGTTACAGACTCTGGTTCCAATATTAGCATCCTGCTGTTTGTTACTTGTGAAAACCTGCTTCAGGTGTCTGTATGCAAGCATGGGTATACCCTGTTTCCCTGAAAATGTGACCTCCCCTGAAAGTAAGACCTAGCTTGATTTTTACACGTGCGCCCAATACACGTGTGCTCCTAACTAATAAGTTAGTCAGTGGATGACATCCCCTGAAAATGAGACCTGGTGCCTTTTTTGGTGGCAAAAAAATGTAAGACGGTCTTATTTTCGGGAAAACACGGTAGCGCTAAATGTCTAAGAAAGTGCAGTGCCCAGTATGGGCCATAGCTTAATAATGTCTTGTAGTGGTGTGACAATTAATAGTGTTTTGTTCTGTTTCTGTGGTCTCTTTTAATAGATAATCCCTAAGAACTGATCTGGTTGTATTGATTTGTCTATTGACCTAGTTGGATGGGAAGTTGAAACTGCTTGTTCTATCTATCCCAACAGATTCAAAAGGAAAGGCATCTTGCGAGTCTCATCTGCTAAGGAATTCCATCTGACGGAATTAAAAATCTTTTCTGATATGACACCTGCCATTTGGAACATCAAGGTGAGGTTGGCCCCAATCCTCGTGACTTTCTGGAAACCCCTTAAAATGTTTTAGTGACCAAAATACTACCAGGTATCAGATACACACACTACTATTAATACTTACCAACTTCTGAATAATTTGCATGCCAAAAAGATTTCCCTTTTTTGAAATACCTTTTTTAAAAATCCTAAATATACATCCTGAATAGTAAGCTTATAAAATATGGTGCAGAAATACACAACACACAAACTTCCATATAGAGGGAGACATAACTGCATTTCAGAATGAATCCCTAGTCATCACATACTGAGTAGTTTTGAATCTTAGAGAAGAAAAACAAACTTGCAATTGCATTGTGTTGAAGTAATATTTGGGCTGGAATCCAGTTTTTTTTAAGATTTAAAAGGTTAGCACATTCATTCAACATATCAGGCAGAAACTATCTGAAGCACAGGAAATAGGCATTGCAATGGAATGCGGAACACACAAGAATAGTAGAATTTAGGAAATTATGGAGTCAGGCAACACAGAAACCAAATCGCATCAAGTAAATAGTTATATTACCATCAGAAAATGCATAAATATTTAGAGCCCATCACTTCTTCTGGATGTCCATGTGCTTGTTCAAATTGCTGGCAGGCACTGTCTTGAAACAGCCATCCTTTAAAAAGCAGGAAGGAAAGGAGTGCCCTATAATCTACCTCACTGTAAATTCTTTCCAGTGGAAATTCACCAAGATTTCTTCTGTAATAGCCTGCTAGCTTCTGGGATCAGTAGTTCAGCTCATCCATGTATAGAAAAGAAATGATGACCTTGCAATTTTATCTTAAGGGTACAATTTTACATGTTTATTGGTACTATTTTTTGTCATATGTCTTCTGCCTTAAATTTGGAGGGGTTTTTTTTTCCACATGTAATTAGGTATTTTCTAAAGTGGAATAAAGGAGAAATTATTATAGTGAAAGGAGATTAAGAACAACAGGAACCCTAAGAGATAGAGACTACTCCGCATTCAAAATTTAATCTTGCAGTCAGACCTTCTGAAATCTGTTTTAATTTAAATCCTCTAAAGCAGGGATGTCCAACCACAGCAACTTTAAGACTTGTGGAATTCTGGGATTTGAAGTCCACAAGTCTTAAAAGTTGCCAAGGTTGAAGACCCCTGCTCTAAAGGTACCTAGCAGTTCTGGATCCTCTGAGGAGAAGAGGTTCTCATTAAAGGCAAAGAAGTACTATCCCTCATTGTATAAAATATATATTCTTAATATTCACAATGCACCAGGTTGAGTTTGTGGCACTCTGGTTTCTGCAAACATCAGGTACAGCAGGGGACCTAATATTACTCTACCTGAATCTCTGGAAAACCATAGCTAGCAAAACCTACCCCAAAGTGGGCAACTTTTCTTAATCCTTAGGCACCCTCAGACAATCTCAGACAACAGCACATAATATTTCAGCGTTCTCATTATGAAGCAACATCACAAAACGGAGGAGGATGATTTTGGTAGGCCTGGAGAAGCCCCTTGGAAGGAAAAAGTATTGTTCGATATCCTCAGGCACTGCACTTTTCTGGAGTCCGTTAATATTTGGCAAGATGCACACATTTCAAGGCATTTCAAAGCTCGGTATGTGCAGTTTTCCCCATAGTCACCAATCTTTTTTTAGAAAACCAGATAACTACAGCATGCTTGACACTTTCCCCCCGAAAGCACTCTCTCTGCTAACCAATCACTGCAGCTGTCAGTCTACAGCAATGGAGCGTGTAGCTGAAATCATATCCTTCAGATATTTTGCAACGTACAGGGTAGACAAGCAGATTTTCAAAGGATCTACTTGGAGAGATCAGGAAATTTGAAGGCCAGTGGAGACCATTTTGCAAAGTGTAAAAATAAAGGCATTGTACTCAAATGAGTTTGAAAGGTGTAAACAGGAGGTGTGTATCTATGAGTATGAAGTGCACATGAACATGAAGAAATGGCTGCAGGACTGAAGTGAAAGAAGGCTGCAGCAAGCACAAACAAAAGCTGGACAAACTTCAAAATCAAAGCTGCAGAAGCCTTAACAATTAAAGTTATGGGCTTAACTCAAGTGAGAAAAAATGGTGAAGGAAAAACAAAGTGGATGATGCTACATGAAAAGAGGCTTTGTAAGGTTTAAATTTCAACAATATTAACATTTCTCCTTATGTGCTCATTCCATTCCCCCCCCCCACATTTCTTCATCCTAATTCTTCCTTATTTTTACCAAGCCCCATCGTCATAGTGAGACTAGCAGCCAAGCCTCTCCCTAACTAGTATGTTCACCCACTCACCTCACCCACTCTTCTCCTTACAATTTCAGACTCTAACCAAGTGAGAAATAAGAGGGGGGGGGGTTAGAAAGGGTGGTTAGAAGGGAATAAGAACTGAGGGGTAAGGAGAAAGGGGAAGAGGCGGAGGGGGAGTAAACAGCTGATGAAAAATGATGGCTGATGCAGTGCTGCAGACAAACCTGCCTGGAATAATAAAAGGCTGCATTACACCTCTGTCCCGCCAGGCAGAGATCATGATTTCAGTGGAAGAGGGAAAGCCCTTCTACCAGCAGATGCAAGACAAGCAGGAACAGAAAGGACACTATCTTGGATTTATCATAGGAGATGAATGATATGGATGAGACCCAAAGTCTAGGCAATTATGCACAGAATTGAGAAAGAAAAATGTTCCCAGTTTAGGAGACTGGCATCCTTATTCTAATGTCTGATTGTGAAAAATACTGGTTACAGGATGAAGAGTGGAAATTATATATGTGTGGGGGGAGATCTAAGGCAGTAGTTATTTTTTCAACAATATTGTTTGGTTTAGTTTAATTTTCCACATACCTTTTAAAAATGGGAAGTATGTGAAAGCTGCTGGGTTTTTCACATTTGTCTCAGTGCAACCTAATCCCATGTCCACTTATTTGGAAGGATGACCTACTGTTGGATTGATTTGCAAGTTAATGTTACATATGTGAAAGGACTAAGAAGAAAACCAGCAGGTTAGCATCCTGCAAAATAGACATTTAACCTTATTTTCTCTGCTTTTCTTTCACAATGTGACTCAGCAATCATTCACTCTCCCCTATATTTCTAAACTGAGTATTTTATGAAGGGCACAATCTCTTTGAACAGAAATTAGATCATGCCAATATTCCAATTGCATTTTTATTCTCCAGCAGAGAGAGCACCTTTCTCTATTACATTCATGCTAACATCAATTCAGGAATGCAAAATAAAATTGTGCTAAGCATTCCTCTCCACCAAAGTGATCAGGAAACAGAAACATTTGCAAGGAAAGCAACTTCCATTATTAAATATAACTGGATTATTTTCATAGTAAATCATATTAAAATATTTAAAACACACAATCTAAAATACACAATTAAAGAGTCATTTATTGGCTCATTTATAAGGAGCAACAATAGGGCTACTCAATTTAATATGATAGACAAACTGGTGAGGAATGATGGGAATTGTTATTCCTCATGTCTGGAAGGTATTACTTCAACAAAGCAATTGCACACGGGCAAGCATGTACACCTGACCTATTTGGGAAGTGGGGAGGGGCACGCGGGTGGGCAGAAAAGCTATATAGATATGTCCAAATAAATGAATATTAAATAGAATGATCCATCCTATCATGCAGCTTCCTTATTTCTTATTTATGCAATTTCCAGAGAAGATTTCTTAAAAGAGCTTTTTTCTCACAATAAAATCTTATTCCTGTTTGAACTCTGAAGAGTTGCTATATTTAGCAGGAGCTGTTTTAGATGTGTCTTCATTGGTCTGCAGTTTTAAATAATTATTTTAACATGGAAAGAGTATACACATTTACCAATCCTTGATTTTGCCAGAGACAGTTTCACATGACAATGTACTGTCTTGTTTCCACTGGAAAAGTGACTGCACTGAATGCTGATTTGCCTTGATTCCTGATTTGTCATCGTAACTATACATAACATATTTCCAACAGTAGGAGGGGATTGCAAAACAATGGTGAAGACGGGGCTTTGCAATGATGACAGTTGCTTCATCTCTTCAGGAAGGCAGCCTTAAACTTGAACTGGGGAGGTTAAAGCTTGAGACAGCTAAAATCCCACCATGGAACCCAGTCACTTTTTAAAGTCTTTGGCTGCATGTTTTCAACCATTAATATACAGGTAGTTCTCAACCTACAACCACAACTGAGCCCAGAATTTATGCTGCTAAGTGAAAAATTTGTTACGTGAGTTTTGCCCCATTTTATGACTTTTCTTACCACATTTGTTAAGTGAATCACTGCAGTTCTTAATTTAATATCATGGTTGTTAAGTGACTCTGGCTTGCCCATTGACTTTGCTTGTCAGAAGGTCGCAAGAGGGGATCACATGACCCGGGGACACTGCAGCGGTCATAAATATGAACCAGTTGGCAAGCATACAAATAAAAATCATGTGACCATGGGAATGCTGCAAGGGTTGTAAAAATGGTCATAAGTCACTTTTTGCAGTGCCATTGTTAAATTTGAGCTATCACTAAATGAACTGTTGTAAGTCAAGGACTACCTGTAATCGTGAAAAGCAAAACTGGTTCATTTTAAGTGGTGGATTAAAGTTTGAAATGAAGGCAGGGCCATTCCACATTTCAGGATGTCCATGAAGGTAAAAGCCAGGGTCTTTAGTTGTCTTTAATTCAGGTATTTCCAGGTCTATCACCGTATGCTGAATGCTGCTGCATACCAAGTAACGTAACCCCCTACCTGGATTAAGCAGAAAAAAATCATTCCTTCTCAAGGACAGAAGTGATTATAGCAGATCTTTTCAAGGCAGCAAAAGCAGCAGAGACTGAAGAGCAAAAATCAAATGCAGAAGATTATTCTAGGGGGGTTGCAGTGAAAATTTCCTTTGCTTATCCAGCAGTCATATCTAGTGCCCTTGACATTTGCTTGCCAATAACAGGATCCTTCAACAGGCCTACCTTTCTCTGCCAGCCTCTGAAATGCAACATTTATTCTCAGCCATCCTGTTGAGCCTCCTGGCTGCCACTTATTGAGATACAAAAGCAGAAACTGAACTAGGACCTGAAAGTTGCTCGAAGAGTTTGGTCTTCTCCTGATCACAACTGCTACCGAAAGCTGCCATATGAGATTCTTTTCTCTCTTTGATATATCCATATTCAACAACTGAGCCAAGATAATTCAGCAAAAATGCAAGAATGTCTCAAAGAAGAATCTGGGAGGAAATACTATGAATCCTCTCCACATCTCTACCCTTTGGTAGGAGTTACCGGTACCTTAATTTTATAAAAGCAGCAACTTCTCTTAGAGCTATTTCTCTATATTTAAAAAAAAAGATTAGTGCAAACATAAAAGTGTGGGGAAAGTAGATTGGACTTTTGGGGGACACTAATTCCCATACATTATTGGTGATGGCAGCAGCTCTCTAATCTTACCTGGATGCCAGGTAAGAAGCAACACTTAAAACCCAGACACTCCCAGACACTGTTAGGAAACATCTTGATTTTCCACCATTCTCCAAAATGGTGTTATGCCAGAGGCACTGTGGGAAATTCTGGCTTCCTAGATCAGACATGATATTGATATGAGTAATGTAGCACAGACATCTGACATAATCCTGGGATCCCAAGCAGCTGCCTCCTGATTTTGAGCCTGAGCTGGATTTCTAAACAATTAGAGTACCATGTGCATAACAAATAAGCATGCAACTGGCATGTGCGTGTTGTTTTTAATACAACTGCAGCAAGACACTTCTGCCTACAACTATCATAAATAACACAATCTACATGCAAGTCCTTGGAAAATTCCAATAGGGAAAGGCTTTTCATGCAAAAATTGCATAACAATTGGAAGCAGCCTTGTGACAAAGCAACAGCTAAATACAAATGGGACTTGAGGAACTGCAGAAGCTCCATTTGAATCTGGGTGCAAGAACTCACACTAAGGTGTCTGGCACATCCAGGCATACTAACAGCTGTGAGAAGCCTGTCACTCATCAATGCACAGCTACAAAGTTTGTTTCAATGCCCTCTTCTTTCCTTTTCCCCAAAACTAGAACTTTCATACCAACTAGGTTTCAAATTCGATTTCATTGAGGGCCATATCAGGATTTTGTTTGGGGGAGGGGCTGGCTGGGATGGGCATGGCCAGGATGGGTGTGGCCAGCTCAACGTCACTCACTGAGGCCCATTTTCAGCCGTGACACCCTCCAGCAGCCCTCTGCCAGCGAAAATGAAGCTCAGGGAAGCTGCACCGTTTTAGCTGGCAGAAGGCTGTAGAAGACTGTCACAGCTGCAAATGGAGCCTTGGTGGGCTGCACATGGCCCTCCCAAGCTCCATTTTTGGAGAGGCAGAGGCACCGCGGACCGGTCCTTTCTTGTTTCCAGGGCAGCCCCGCGGGCCAGATCTAAGCACCCCGTGGGCTGGATACAGCCTACAGGCCTTGAGTTTTACATCCCTGAACTAGGCTGAAGCATGTTTTCTTTACCTACCTGCAACCCGCATACTTTGCTTCCTGTTGCTATGGAAAGCTTAATATAAAGATCTGCAGAAAGGGGATATTAAACAATGCTGGTTACCCTCCTTCCCAGGACTGGGAAGACCATGGGGTTGCAAATGTGTTTCCAAATGTTCATATGTAACAATTCTTTTCAGGGATAAAGAATATACATATATATATATTTACTGTAGATTAAGGTAAGAAGATGCTGCTGAATCCCTTAGTCTAGTCAATGGGGAGAAATGCTCAGAAGTACAATTTAGAACTGTATAGAAATCCCAACATTCCATAGCTCTGCTGTCAATATCCGTATTACAATGATGATAATTATACATTATTGATTTAGCTGATTCCAATTCTTTCCAAGATACATAATCATTTTGATTATAGGAATATATAAACAAGCAAACAAAATGTCTCTTGAGCAACTTACCCAATTCAAGTTCCTTCTGATACATTGAGCTACACTTCTTGTAATTCCAAGCTGCATATTTACACCAGCAATCTTAGCCAAGAATGAGAGAAGATTGGCTACTTTACAGTATTTGTACCATTCATCCTCAGCTTAGGGATCAAAGGTTAATGCATGGTTGCCATTTAGAGCTGGCTCTCACCTGTATGCAAAACAATTATGCAAACAATTCCCCAGCACCTCTTCTGATCCATCTTTACTGTTTATTTATTTATTTTATTTATTTACATTTGTACCCTGCCTTTCTTCCCCCAACCAAGGGAACGCAAGGCAGATACAACAATTAAAACAGTAAAAAATTACATTGTTACAATAAAATTATTAAAACAATGAAACTACATTGAAATAGTAAAGTTAAAATAATATAAACATACAATAATAATCATACTATACTTTCATATGGGGGCAGTCAATTAGTTCCAGGCCTGCTTGGAAAGCCAGGTCTTAACAGCCTGACGGAAGGCTAACAGGCTAGGGATGGGCCGGATCTCCACAGAGAGCTGGTTCCAGAGGGCCGATGCGGCCATAGAGAAGGCCCTCCTTCACGGACCCATCAGCCGACACTGTTTAGTCAACAGGACCCAGAGTAGGGCAACCCTGTGTGATCTTACAGGGTGCTGGGAGGGATAAGATAGAAGAAGGCAGTCTCGAAGGTAGCCCGGTCCTAAGCCATGGAAAGATTTAAAGACCATCACTAAAACCTTGAATTTCATCCGGAGGGCTATAGGGAGGCAGTGCATCTCACGGAGGAGTAGTGTTATGTGGGTGTACTGAGGCACACCCTTGATCACTCGTGTGGCTGCATTCTGGACCAATTGGAGCCTCCAGATGCTTTTCAAGGAAAGTCCGATGTAGAGCGCTTTGCAGTAGTCTAATCTGGAACTGACGAGGGCGTGAGTGACTGTAAGGAGAGCCTCCCAATCCAGGAAGGGGCGCAACCTGCACAAAAGTTCCCCTGGCCATAGTCGTCAGATGTTCCAACAGTAGTTGTGGGTCCAGGAGAACTCCCAAGTTGCGCACCCGTTCTGAAGGGGTCAATCTCTCTCCCCGAGTTAAAATTGGACAATTCATTGGACCAGGAGGGGGAAACATCCAGCCACTCAGACTTGTCGGGGTTGAGTCTGAGCCTGTTGGTCCCCATCTAGATCCTCCCCAAGCTCCTTCTGAAACCCAATTGGATCCATTAGGCGCCTGTTGCCTAATACTGTTGCCATATAGGCCAAAATATCCCATCCTAATATTTTATTTATTTATTTATTTATTTATTTATTTATTTATTTATTTATTTAAATTTATACCCCGCCTCATTTCCCGTTAGGGAGAACTCTAATATAGCGCCAACTGAATCTTATATTGCTAAAATTGTTCTGTGTTTGTAATCTCCAACTGGGTGGTGTATCATAGGGCAACACTTCTTGAATTAAGGAACTTCAAACAGGCTATTTTATAGATTGTATTCAAAATCTGGGATTTATGGGATTGAAATTTGACAAAGTTGTTGCTGCTTCAGCATCAATGTGCTGCAGTAGTCAGCCATGATCACAAGATAACCATCTCCAATGTTCCCTTCCAGCTTCTCACAAGTCAATAGAGAAGTTCACAGGAAGTCTAAAATCAGTCATGATTGCTAGCCCTGACAGCTTCCCAGAAGCAAAGTCAATGGGAAGGGCATGCAGGTGTGCTAGTAGAGGAGAGTGCATGGGGGTGCAATGGGGATTGGGGAGGTGCACAGAGGTGCAGCACAAGTTAGATGCACAAATGGCCAATCTCGGGGGGTGGGGGGGAAGGCATTGGTGAGGTGGGGAGAGTTACTTGAGCAATTTGCTACAGTTTCCCCACTGGCTTTATCCCTGTAAGCTCCCCACAAGGAAAATCAGTGGTGAAGTCAGCAGGATGTTGGAAATTTCTCCTGCTTCCGCGTTTTTGCCCCAGGCATTCAGTTCATCTGTTTACGTAGGTATAAATTTCTGAAATGACCCATCTGAAATGATGATCCAACAGGAGATGTATTGTCTAATTATAAATAATACCCTCTCCCAAATATGAGATAAGATCAATGTGCTTAAACAGAAAGAAGATTTAAAAAGAATCAAGCCACTGAAAAATAAATTCAATGGAGTATCTATTTTGAAAGAATTTGCTAAATGTAAACTTTCCCAACATGTATAGTATACATACATATAAACATATTTTCTTCTTTTGTTTCTAAAAAGTCTTTTTCATAATGATACTTTCCTCCCCTGTGCAAATCGTGCTGTTTTGTACAGGATGATTACAAGGCTCCCATTACACCTTTTAATTAGCACTCGGCACCAGGGCATATTTGAGTCCCAAGCAAGGTTGACTCACCTCTGCATAAGTTATTTTGTCAGAGAAAAGAGAAAGGGAGAGGATTATGTGAAGTCAAGTGCCAAAGAAACTGCCAAGGGGATTGGGGGGAGAAAGAGAAAGCTGAGAGAAAAGATGTGTTAAGTGCTACCTCTGGGGGTTATTTCTGGATACGAGAACACCATGTGGAGATAGCACTGTTGATTCTACTGTTACGGGGAAAGGCACTCAGTTCTCACTCTCTTTTCCCAAGCTATGGTGGAATTTGGTCTTAGCTAGAGGAAGGCTTTATATCAATAAGCATCCCCAACTGAAACACCAATTTAATTTGAAGAACAGAAAGAAGTATAGTCATCCAACAATTGGATGTGGTAAACTGGATGTTCGTTTTGCAATAAGAAAAAGAGAAAAAGGACATAGCTGGTTGTGTGTGCACCTAGGATTTTATCAGAGTTAACTAGCCAAGTAACCTAAATATAAAACCATCCAAAATATCAAGGATGCTCCAGAAACTTTCTTCCTCCACAAGATAATAAACCTCAGGGTTTGAAGATCTCTGTCAATGTCACTTCAGTAGTGAAATGCATGTTAATTTTAATGTCTATTTCACTCTAGAGACTCACTGTCCAAGCTTGTCTTCTCAACAAAACTGACATGAATAATGATGATGACATAAAATTGGCACTCATTTAATTATTTTAAAACAACACTGACAGAAATTTTACAATTCCCATTGGATAAAAACCTAACACTACAGGAAAATTCTCAGCTACAAGTAACCACTATCAGCAACCAAAGCATTACTTGACATAAGGCATTAATTAGTCTATGTAATTAACTACTAGCATTAATGATTTTTAAGATGCACTCAATCAGTAATTGAAGAACAAATACACTGAATAATATTAGCCATGATAAATAACACAGAATGTCCATACTCAGCAATAGTGTATCTCTAACAGACAGTGGGAGCTATTGAAAATGGAAGAGATATGTAGCTCAAAGATCAAGCACTTGTTTTGCAGAAAAACTACAGATTCAATTTTGATATCTTTAGATAGATTTAAGAGAAATCCCTACCTGAACTCCCTTGGTCAAAACAAGTGGGCTCTACCCCTGGATTACATTGGTGGATTCTCTAGTTTAAAGCTCTTTTCAGCTTGCAATGGAAAGATGGTGACATACCTTAGGGGGATCTTTTATGAAATCCTTTAACACTTCATTCAGCATGCTTCAGGTGTATAATGGTATGTGAGAATGACCTTGGGAGACAGAGGGAAGAACTGCAGCCGGAGGCTGTGAGCCTCTGGCAAGAATGTGGTGTGGCAAACATCTCAGAAGGGACCCTACTTATTTTACTGGATTATAAAGAAGAAGGGACGAGATTTGTATTTTCAGACTTGCAAGATTCTGTTATTCTGTCCTTACAATACAATAGAATTAGTTCATCTGGACTATCTCAGAAGACTGACAAGCTATTTGCAAAAATAAACACCCGTATTATAACTTCCTAGCTTTCCAACTAAAAAAAAAAAGGACACCTAGATTTTAAAACCATTTAGCTGAGACTTGGGGTGGATGGCTGTAGGGGGAGGCTGGGGGGAAGAAAGGAATCCTTCTACAATCCCCAATAGGAGGTCTCGCCACACTGCTGCTTCAGGACAGCCTCTCAACATCAAGATCATCTGTTCTTTTTCATGATCCAGAAACTTCATCTGCTGCTGGAATACGCATCTATGCATTCAACAAAGCAGAGCATACATCAAATAAAATAGATAAGGAAGACTGGAAGGATTCAACTATCCAATGTACTTTCTGCTTGGCATGTTTTTTTTTCTCTTACGGCTTATTAAGCTGGTGAAGCCCTGACCTATACAGTAAGTTTATAAAGCTGCAAATTAGTTTTAGACAGAAATTTATCTTGGAAGGTTAATTGAAAAAGAGGGAGAAGGACAAGCAATCCTTTCCTAATCTATTCTTCCAGTAATACAGAATTTTATGGCACTGTTTCCATGGCCCTGTAGGGATACGTCAACCATCAAGTCCATTCTGCCACCACTGCAATTAAAAATATATAATCTGGTAACAGTACATAAAATAGTGACCATCCTGCTCCAAACACTTCAGGTTTTGGTGAAGGGAAAAGCAGAGAAGTTAGCTGTGTTCTTCCAACCCCAAGCAGGTTCCCTCAATAATTCAAATGAGAAGGTGTCCTTCTGAAAACCTGAGACTGACAGTTTTTTCTGTTCACATCACCATGCAAATTCATTTTAATAATAGCCTGTTGTATTAGGTTCTCAGACAAAAGGGAATTGAGGCACACAGAAGAAGCTCAGCATCCTCAAAAAAAGGGTGGTGGTGGTGGTGGAGGAGGAGGAGGAGGAGGAGTGGGGAAGGGGAACTAGTTTCCCAGGTGAGTGGGAGCTTGGAATCTGAGAGTTTGGAGTGAAAAGAAAGTTTGATTAATCTGAAATGCAAAAAAATTCACTTCATAGAGAAACTAATCTTTTTTTCATCTTCTGTCTGCAGACATGCAACAACAAAGACATCTCTCCTTAGAGAAACAAGTCACTCCACAGTGTAAATACATCTTGTTCCAGTATGCTCAGTCTGTGTATACATGTAAGTAACACTAAGCTACAATAAGCCAGACACAGGTAGAGGTCTATGGACCAAAGGTAGACCTCTCCTTTAGGGTCTCTTACCCCAACATTAAACCTTAGTTAAAGAGCTAGATGTTATATTTAAGAGAGCAGAGCAGCTTAAGTCCCTGGAGCTTGCATACAGAAATACTCTTTAAGAAAGGCAGTGGTAGCCTGACCCATATACTGAAGCAGAACAGTGCTAGCAGGTAGTATTGTTAGGTTATAAAAATCTGGATTAATGCTAGATGGCAACAAAATGCTATCTTCCTGATATTTGGTCAGTAGGGTCTGCTGATCTCAGTCCAACATTCCCTACCATTCACTTCTACTTGCATTTCTTTCATCAATCTGATAAAAAATGATTTTTATCAAACATACTGCCATAGGCAAAAGTCTAGCTTTTTCTGGGGGCACAGGTTTGCCCTGTAGCAAACTATAACCAGCTTTGGTTTTTGTTTTGTTTTTTTAAGATCGAAAACACCCTTGCTCTGTCTTGCCTTTATGCTGAATAAATGAGTTAACCACCTTGACACACATAAGATTTAAAAAGGCCATCAAAGCTCTGCATTGCTTACATCTTATCAAAAGAGGTTAATGAAAGTTAAAGCTCAGATATACAGAACAGAGGCTAATCAAGAGCTGCCTGTCTTAGAAGTTACTACTAAGGGTTGTTTCATTACAAACATGGAAGTGAAGTGAGTTAAGTATTTACACATCCACGTCAAAGGATCTATGGTACCGTTTATCTCTATTATCTACCATTTCCATCTGATTAAAGAAAAGGAAAAACCAGAAGGAAGGAAGACTGAAGCAACTCATCAAAGAAATTCCCAAGAGAACAGTTTCCTATATTTGTTGAGATTTCCTGGGACAATCAAGTATTTCCTGGGACAATCAAGTATAAGAGAAAGGACAGCCAAAGCAAAATTAAGAAGCAGATTTTGAGTTTAACAATAGTTAAGTTAAAGCAATACCAAAAGGAAATTTCAAATTTTCTTGCATGACAAAATCCCAATTTTTACCATCACAGAGTCTGGCCTAAATGTTAACGCTATCATACACAGAGAGACATAGACATAGACATAGACATAGACATAGACATAGACATAGAGAGAGAGAGAGAGAGAGAGAGAGAGAGAGAAATAGAGT
>JANHGC010001976.1:51765-62099 GCA_027560395.1 Boaedon fuliginosus
GAGAGAGAGAGAGAGAGAGAGAGAGAGAGAAATGAAGTAGCTTAATTCAACTACCAACTGTTCCATGGGAGAACACATAATTTGTATGACCAAGATTCAAGTTCACACTGGGGTATCGATCTGGAATTAGGCAATTTCACAATTTAAGGGTGGTTCTGATGTATGGAATTACAACCCATATTGCTCCTGGCTTCTGAAGAAAATGGTTCTTTGAATCCATAGGAAAATTTTAGACCGGCAAACCAATTCAACTGAAATTTTTCTGATAAAATTTATCTCCTGCAGTGATGAGCCTTGTTTTCAGAATTTTTACTTTTAACTTGAGACACAGCTGCTGCAATTCTGACATCTGCAAGGCTACAAATAAAAGGAATACCCAAGATATAAAACAAGGTGGTGGGTGAACTTGTTTGGACCGAACTATGGATAGAAGAAGATTGGGATACCAGACCACTCCATTATTCTGTTTTTGATAGACTATTTGCAAGTTACAAGGAAAAATGTTGTATCTGAGTTTCAATTTCTGGGAGGTCCAGCTAAAATCAAGAGTCTGCAATGCTTAGGCAACAATCTCGATGGCTTTGTAGTATGTACCTTGTATCTCTGTTCATTCTTCCAGTATTTCTTGTTTCAAGTGCCTAGGAAAGTCGCCTAAAGGTTTTTCTTTTTCCTGACTTGTCTGCTGTTGCTTTGGGAAGCATAGCAACCATTGAGTGTGTTTCACACTCCAACAGAGAAACAGAGAAAAACTATTCTAACTTGCCTCTTCAAACCTGACACCCTCCAGTTATGTTGCGGCTGTCAGCTTTAATCTCTTCTGGTTGCATTTTAAGGAAGCCTCTTACTAACCACGATGAGAATAACTGTTAACTCCTCCTCTCTCACAATAACCCTGTAAAGATGTCCATTTGAGCATTGCTCAACTGTTGTATTTCAAATCAAATAACATATTACATGGGAGAGAAAAGACTGGATTGTCTACTTTACAAAAAACTGCTATCAGAAGGTACACTTTTGATTATAGCAGCAGAGATGGGCAAGGTTTTCTAACCTTTCTTCTGGGCGCATTTCCAGTCAAAATTGTACCAAGTAGCACCAGGCTGCAGGAATTAGCAAATATGTACATACAGTGCAGGGAGCAAAGTATGCACTCCACCTCATGACTGAATTTCAGTGTTAAAAAAAATAGTGGGAAAAATTGACTAAGAAGTAGCATTGGCATGGCTCACCTAATGAGTTCATAGAAAAGCAAATTTTGAATCAGAGGCTTTGAAGGCTCAAGAAAGCAGGAGGTGTTGCAATTTAGCAACTGATAATGAAAGGACTTTGCCCTTCTCTTCTTTATTCATACCAACATATTTGAGCTTTGATCGTTAACTAGTAAGAAACAAAAACGCTATTGATTTCTATAGCTAGAAATCTAAGAGCCTGTATACTAAAAACTGAATTTGAATCCCTCCAAATAAGAGTGATCAACATTATGCTTTTGTCAGTATAGCACAGCCTCAGTAAATACTGCCAGTGGTGGGATTCAAATTTTTTTAACTACCGGTTCTGTGGGTGTGGCTTGGTGGGCGTGGCTATGTGGTGGCCAATCAGGAGGTGGTATTTGCCAGTTCTCCAAACCAATCAAAATTATCGCTACCGGTTCTCCCGAACCTGTCGGAACTGGCTGAATACTACCTCTGGATACAGCCCTATACATAGAAATGGTTCATATAACATACATAACTTTTGGTCCTGCCAACTAAGGGAAGCAGTTGTAACACTCTAGTTGTGACCTAACAAATGTGATGGGCTTCAGTGTCCATTATCCACACTGCCTAGATATTATAGAAGCTTATGTCCAATGTATCTGGGAGACACCAAGTTGGGCAAGGCTGTGCTTGAACCATCTGGGTTTTCTGAATCAACTTCCCACAAGCTACAGAAAATCCTTCTTCTCTATTTAGCTAGAGAAGTTGCAGGCCTCATGCAAGTTTTCCCCAATCTACTTTGATGTGAAGGCACACCAACTGGCATTTTCATTTTCTTTTATACCCAGCATCTGAGACCTGTCACCACTCTCTACTACCTTCTACAATAAATGCTGAAAGAGGGAGGAACAAAGGCAGCTAGGAAACAGATCAAATTAAAATCTCCAGCCTCCCACATGGCACTGACTCCTACACACCTCCCTGCCAGCCATAAGCTCTTCTGACGAGCTGCAACTTGAGAGGCGGTAATGGGAAGCAGGAGCTGTTACCATAGGAAGCACACTTAAAGGCAACATTCACTCTTTTTAAGAATATTTACTGGTAATGGGAAAGTAGAAAAAGCAATGGTACAAATGTTCATATGATTTATCTTGACAATATCCCCACCAGCAGACAATGTTTCCCCAGTAAACCTTTCAGAGCTGGGAGACTGAATTTGAGAGTTACTAATCCCTGAATTACTGTTCCCATGAGGGCATTTTGGCATGGGCATAGGTTCTCAGGCAATAAGTGAATAACTATACAAACCAGAGTATCTAATCACCATGGCTTGCACCAATAGCAGTTGTGCACATTACTGTATAAGGTTGGCATTTGCTCAATACTCAAGGTCTGCAGCTAAAATATATACACGTAAAGCCATAGGTTTGCATTTCATGAAATGGACAAGATTTAAGATGACACAATAGGGTACTCTGATGAACCATACAAATGATTCTCTATGGGTCATCAGGTTAAGATTGACTCTTGATGACCACATAGGATTTTGTCTATGGTAAACTGTTCCTAACCTAGTTCTTCCAATACTGCATGCGTTGCCACTATAACCAGGTCCATCCACCTTACTTTTGCTTGTCCTCTTCTTTTCTTTCTTTTTAATTTTTTCCAGCATTAGAGCCTTCCCTGGAAAACTACGACTTTGTATAATGTGTTCAAAGGAGGGTATCTGGTGACATGAGTTGGGCTAAGAGCAAGTGACTGACCCAAAGTCACCTTTCATGGTTAAGGAGGGACTTTAACTCATGGCTTCTCAATTTCTAGCCTGGTGCCTTAATCACTAGTTATATAGAAATAACAATAGCACTTAGACTTATATACTGCTTGATAGTGCTTTACAAGGGAAAAATGAGGAGGAAGGATATGTTCATCACTTTGAGTTATTTGTAAAAACAATAAAAGGATATAAATAAACAAATAAACAAATAAATATCGTAGTCACTGATTCTTCCAAAACACACAGCAATATGTAAGGACAAAATGTAAAAGACACCTTACAGGTAAATTTATATCTGATGAGGACAGAACTGCCAAATTTACATTGAAATATAGATATGCTCCAATTTGTCTATCATTTGAGATGTCAGAAAGAATCAGATGAAGATCACAAACTATTCAGACCTCATTTTTAAACAAACAACAACTAGCCAACCAGCTATAACAGGATTTTTATAAAGGCAATGGATTCAAGTTTAAGACACACACACACAAAAAAAGCAAAAGCTGGTAGAACCATAATGTTTAACAGCTTCTTAAGATGTCCATAATAGGGAATAGGGATATAAACTTATGATACGTATACATGGAACTTATTTTCCAATTTAAAAAAATCTCTACCTCATTCATCCTTTAAAATATAATAATAAAAGTTCCCTTGAAGAGAATCCATCGGGTATCAGAACAGAATGCACATTTGCATTCTGTTTTCTAGAAAGACAAAAGCAAATCTACATTTTGCTCTCCATGTATCAAGTTAAAATTATATGGCATTAAGGGAAAAACAATCTCCTCCAACAATTTTTCCATGGTCACAAAGCATTCTGCAATTATGAAAATGGAGCCAACTTGCTTAAATATAGAAAAAAATGGTCAGAGTAATGTGCACTGGCCATTTTATTCAGGTGTAGAGAAACAACTTAGATTATTGTTATTTGCGACTCAGAGGTGTTTCTAATATTTCTGTCTCAAGGTTTTTCCCCCTTAAGACACCACTGTACACTCGACATTAGACAGAAGCCAGGGGGGGGGATAAGGGAGCTGGGGAGCCTCTAGGAAGATTGTTAGGGGAAACTTTTCCATCTAAGGCATTGGTATGCTTCTTCAAGCATCTGCAACAAATCATCTGAAGCCCCAGTCTTTAGTGCTGCTGCAACTGAAACTGGGGACAGTGGGAAAATGACATTGCCAGCGAGCGTACAAAGCAGGGTGGAGAAGTTAATTTTGTAAACCAAAACCAACTGAGCAGTTATTTCCATTCCACTAAGACCTAATGCCAGTTCTGGGTCAAGATTGCTCATAATATCCATGAGGCAGATGTAACATGGGCTGAAGAAAAGAGGAAATGAACTGGATGCTGAAGAAGCTGGTTTCAAACTCAAATCTATTACCCAAGACAAATCCATTGCTCCATACAAAAACCACTTCCCTCTGAAGAACATGTGTCTTATAAATTCAAGTATCATTTTTAGCCATGATTTCTTTAACCACTGCTTGGGTTGTAGTTTCCAAGACATATTAAATTCTACCTGACCTTATAGCTTAGAATAATATATGAACTCAGACCTTTTTTTTTTTTAAGTCCACAGATTCTTTGAAATAGGGAACTCTCCGTTATATACACAATGGAGCAATTCCAATGTTTCACATTCTAAGGAAGCATTTGAGTTTCTTGAATGAGTGTGTGTGCGCATTAAAGAAGACCAGGAAATGTACATACATACTGAGACCTTACTATTCATTACAAATTAGTCTCATTTATGCTATCATTTCATCCTCCACATGCTCCATCACCAGGTAATGTGAGTCTAAAAGCCTAAGATTGCATGAAGTATTTTAAAAGGTGGACCCTTTAATAAAATATATACTAGTAGCAAGACAGACACATAGAAGAGACAAATCCCCTGGCAAGGAATCCATTGTGGTGCATTCTGGTTTTAGAATCAGCCTGGTTAAATCCTTTCCAAAGAATGGAACACAACCTTTATGGAGAACATGACATTATTAAAGAAATGGAGATATTCTACTTCGTTGTTCATTCTGACCTTGGTTTTTCTCTGTGGGCAGCTTTTGAGATCAGTTGGGAAATTAAATAGACAGGAAACTACAGGGTGTTGTGCAAATATAGGTTATTTTGGACAAATTATTACCACCTCAAATAGCTTGCACCATTTTTTAAAATGTAAAGTAGAGATACATACAAACTCTGAAAGTACATGCTACTCATTTTTAATTACTCATTAATATAAGGAAAAGGAAAAAAAGAAAACAAAAATGACCACAACTTAATTCCATGCTGTTGCCAAAGACAATGAATGATGTTACCAGAAATTAAGCTCAATTAAGCTTTTACTATAAAGGGAGATTGATGTATTCCCTTTGTAAATCGTCAAATCACCTAAAGACTCTGACTTTTAATATGACAATCAACATCAAAACATCTACAGGATATAATAAAATTTTTTAAATGACCATGTAAAATATGCAGGGGGAAATAGAGTTGAAGCACTCAGTCAATTAATAGTACAAAATACATAAAGTAATAAAATTACTCCTAACAGTAGTAATATAGATGAAGAGACACAACCACCAAATACTCCTTGGAAGAATTCCAACATGAGTAGATTCCAGTAAGCTATAATACCGTGATAGCAAACCTTTGCCATGCGTGCCCAAGGTGGCACACAGAACCCTCTTTGCAGGCGTGCAAGCCGTTGCCCCAGTTCAGCTCTACTGCACATGCGCACATGCCTCCTGCTGGTTCTGTCACTGATGAGGGTGATATGAGCCCTCCCACCCGCCCCTGCACTATACTCTCCTTTATTTTCCTGTTCCGAAGCTGGGGTGATTGGCGCGGTGGCATGCCTCAGCTGTTTTTTGGCTGCAGCACAAGGCTAGTATTTCAATGTAACAGGCACACAGTGAACTGCTTGGGCGAAGCAAACCGGTTGGGCAGGGCATATGCAATGCGGGTGCATTGCATTTTGGGAATTTGTGCACTTGCGCACTTTGGGCACTCGGTGCCGAAAAGGTTAGCTGTCACTGTTATAATAGATGGAGCGAATCTTAATTCTAAGAGGAGCTCTTCAAACTGATCTAAGGACTGCGACAGAAAAACAACCCCACAGCTGATTTCACTTCCCTTTTTAACAGTTAATGAAAAAAGTGGACACTTGGAAGATACAGTTCAATATTTTTTTTAAAAAACCACAAGATAGACATCTGTGGTTCCCAATTCCATTTTTTTATATCTGGTTCCAAAATTCTCACCTGAATATATCACTACATTTCAAGCACAATTGCCAAAAATTAACAGTACAGTTCCCCAACTCTGTCTTAAAATGAACATAAATAAATGGAAATAAAATCAGATACCATGCATTGATTTTTAGGGATGCATTTGAGAGCTTGTCTGCACCACTGAGATAGTCTTCTTCTAATATTACATTAAAGCAAAATTAAAATAAGACCTCCATATCAGTTCTTTCC
The DNA here is from genome assembly GCA_027560395.1 of Boaedon fuliginosus. Lineage (NCBI taxonomy): Eukaryota > Metazoa > Chordata > Lepidosauria > Squamata > Lamprophiidae > Boaedon > Boaedon fuliginosus. Next base: position 58,224 of record JANHGC010001976.1, read on the forward strand.
CCAAGTAGTATTGTAGTAGTAGTGGTTATAATAATATAAAAATATTCCTGAAGTTAATTAGAACTTTCCTGATTTTAGATTCAATTTACTTTCTTGCCTTTTTTATAATTTTATTAAATATTAAATAACATTAAGAGAATTAAAAATAAAACAGACGACCAAAGGATTTCCTGAAGATTATAATTTTCCAGTGTAACATGCTGATACTGCATTGCTTTAATAGATTAAACAATGAACTGTTTAAGAATGAAGACCAAGAACTACAAACTATTTTCTTGCTTTTAATAAAATTAATCATGAACTTGACTGATTTAATCATGAACTTGATTAATCAGTATTAGTTTTCTTCAAAAGTGGAAAGTAAATTTCTAAGGATAGAAATCAGTTATTGTAACATAGGATAACTTTCAAATAATAGCAAAAAGGGGAAAATGGAAATAAACCTGCAATTAAATCTTTGTATAAAGAATAGGTAACATTTGGCCTACTAGTTGTGTTGGAATTCCAGTTTGTATCAGGAATGGTGAGGCAAAAAGTAATTTCTAATTCACTTGGAGAACCACATGTTAGTCATTCCTGTTGCACCACAAGTTTAAAGTGAGGCTAAATAATAAACATTAAAACCTGCATTGGTCATTAAAATTAGGTAATTAGAATTCAATAGGAACAATAAGACCATACAGTATATAGTAGCCCAGTGCCATCTATTTTCTCCTTACTGTTCCATCACACTGGAGAACAAACATTGCAGATAAGAACCCTACTTGTCCAGACAGTCTGTGCAATTTAAAATTCTACATCTACATATTTAAAGCATCACACTGCACAAATTACTTCTCCAAAGTATAGAACCAACAGAGTTAGCAACAGGAGTATGAACAGTGAAAGAGGAATCACTGCACACACATATACAACATTTTCATTTTACAAGATAAAATAATACAAACCATCCTCAAAATTTGTGTCATAGGGTATTACCTGTATTCTCCATAAAAACTGAATGGATAAAGAATGGTGGCAATTTTAGAAAACAATATATGTGAAAGTAACCAAACACGATCTCCTATTACTGTAACAGCAAGCTAAGACACAGGTGAAAAATATAGATCAGACTGGGAGTTTTCTCCCTAATCAAGTTTAAATTGCTTATGGCTGCTGTTGTCCCGGGCCAGAGAAGCTAGCTTTTAAATTTTGATATTCTCCAAGCGTTTTGGGAGTTATACTTCCAACTATTCTGACAAGTATCAGGTTGGAAAAAAATGCTCATAAATTCTTGATCTCATGGATTAAAGAAATTAGAATATAGTACAAATCCTTTTTAGGAATATATGAAACAGCCTTAATTTAATCATTAATGTACACATGGTATAGAGACGTTTACCAGTGAATTCAAGTTATTTCAATTAAAAATAGCTGTGCTAAAGTTTCTTTTTTATGAGAACTGGTAAAGAGGAGGAAAATTAACTCACTCTCACATCTAACTAACTCACATTTCCCATCTTTTTATGCAGTTCAAATTCTCCTAGCGTAAAATGTTATTCATCTGACTGACATTTGTATTTTCCCAAAGGGCAACTAATACAGAATGCACAAAGTTAAGAAAATATAATGGGGGAAATAAAACCCATTTGATCTAGATAGCTGCTCCAATAAAATTTGGAGCCTCCAGAACTCTTTTTAAAGTGGAAATTAAAAAATCAAGTTGTTCATTGATACAACTGTGTAATTTTTGCTTCATTTTCAAATAGGCCATTACTTTATTTAACCTAGTACTGTTTACCCCAGCCATCATAAATCTGATGCCCTGTAAATGAAGAAATTGAATCCAGTGTGGGAAATGTACTTCCAGAAACCATCTTTCTGGCTTTTATTCTTGTTCCAGAGCAAGAGAAATGTATCCACTATTTCTGTCACCTCCAAATTAGGCTAACAGTACTGTCCTTCCTCTCTCTAGCTCCCCAATTAAACAACCAAAGTCAGAACACAAATTGCTCAGAACAGAATGAATAAACCTAATAATTATAGTGCTGGAAGAAAAGCTGAAGCAAGCCAAAGAGTCTTTGAACTCAATAAACAGACAAACCTTGACATAGATGTAGGGCTACATTCAGCAGAGGCCAAGGAGGCAGATAGTGTGAACTCCACCCATTTTGCCCATACAAACACACTGATGAAAACCCATACCTGGCAGTTTAGCTCCACACCCTTGGCCCCACCTTTAGTGGGTTTATTTCTTAAGCATGCCTCCTCAAAGGAAAAATAAAAGATGTTTTCGAAGAAGTTGCTTGCATTCTGGCAAGAGATGATTGTTATAACTGTTTGGCTAGAGGTCCCCTACTTTAACCACAGCCTCGCCTATGATTTAATCTGACATTCTAAACAGGTCTGGTGCAAACAAGCTTTCTAAAGCAATAATCAAGACTGAATTGTATGGGGTGTTAAGCTCTGAACGTTCTGGTAACACCCTGGATGAACAATCAAAAGGACTCTTAAGCCAACATCTTACTGGGTGCTCTTCTTCAGCTGAGAGCTATCTCCTTTTCGACTAAGTTGTCAGAAGTTACATGTCCGCAAGGAACAGAACCAAAGCAAAAAGTAGGTTGGCAGATGCCTTCATTCCTTCTTCTCACTGCAAGCTCAATGAGATCCGGGGAAAAAGAAAGATAATTCTTGCCTCGGGCCTGAATCAACCACTTACAGATAGCATTTGAAATTTTACTGAGGGATATAGCAAATAAAGTCAGGGTTTGCATGTGGCTTAGGGTCACAGAAGATCCATTCCTGGCTTTGGCTATTCTTAGTTCCTAATTAGTTCCTAATTACAACATGGTGATGGTCAATGAAATTTTTTGCATGAAATCTGCAAAGTTAATGATAGTGAATGATATTTCTTATTTTGTAATATAAAAATGATATCACACCGATATCTGGAAACAGAATATTTGTTCCCATAATGTAACATCCTGCAAATTGATACCACTGCCATTTGAGTCTTACAAATTTGTTTCCTAGGATGTTAATGGATCACTTGCATTCATGTCACCAAGCAACGCCATATAACACAAGATCATGTCAAAAAGTGGCTCATGAGTGACAGAGCTTAAGAAGACTGTCAGAAAATGCACAAGATCAGGAATGGGAGAAAGTAGTACCGTACATTTCAGGTATTCTTCACAATCCATTTAACAAGAAAGCTAAAGCCAAACCATTTGGCAAAATCTGATTTCTCTCCAGAGTAACACCCCAGAGTGAATCGATAAAATTGCTGGTGCAGTATCTTTGAAGAGGTTCCAAAATATTAAGCCTTCTTCTTTCATCATTATACTACACACACCTGTAGAATAGATACAAGTAAGAAATAATTCAGCTGCAGACCAGGCCGTCATATTTTAATTGCAGTGATGTCTGCTTTAAAGTGTCAGTTTAAAGGTGCCTGCCAGATGTGCAGGGGCTGCATTCCCAGCTAGATGGCCACTCTCCATGCCACACTAAAGGAGGAGTTGGGTAGTAGTAGTCCCAGCACATCTGGTGGAAGCAGCAGGAAAGAGGAATGCTGGTCTGTCATAAAGTGCTTTCCAACCGCACAAAGGTAGTGAGCCAAGGAAACATACTGCCCTTCTAAACCTAGCCACATGTTCTGCCCTGAAATTATTGACAACCACATGGGTATCAGGATTACTCATCTGTGCAACACTGTTATTTTTTTAAAGTTTTTAGTAAATATTACAAAATAAAATAAAAACATACAAAATAACATACATAACATACGTAACTAACTTCCAATAAACATTAAACAAGTAGAAAAAAGCATTTTTTAAAATAATTTTTTATTGATTTTACATAATACAAAGATTAAAATGTCTCTTTTTGAACAGT
>JANHGC010001976.1:65015-85844 GCA_027560395.1 Boaedon fuliginosus
ATAGGTGTTAGGGACAGAATAGTAAAAGGTATATTCAGAACTAAAGAAATGTTATTGAAATGAAGAAGATATTGGAACATTATGATCATTGTATACTTAAAATTTGTAATCTCCTGCAGAGCAAACCTTGGAAATGAGACGATGTTTTATTTTATGTTAACAAAAAATAAAAAATCTTAAAAAAAAAAAACACCCTTAACTTAAAGTCCCAGTTTTATCCTTCTGAAACCCCAGAGCTTTGGTCTCCAGATTCCAACATAGTGAAGACTGATTTGGTTAACAAAACCAAAATTTTGGAGATTATTTACACTGAAAAAGGAGCTTCAATTTTCAATCTCTCTTTCTCCAAGGCCAGGTCAGCTCAGAAAAAGATTTGTCGTCTGAACTTTGTACAGGGGCTAAACAAAAATGCAAAGAGCCGGTGCAAATTGGGGCGGGGAGGGGGGTAAATATTGTTTTCTGGAAAGAGCCAGCTAGCTTGCTGTTAAGTTCCCCTTTCCAGCAAGGCCTGCTCCTGGGAAAGTGTAGGCTGTTTTCCATATATATCTGCGAACTGTTCCATGCAGTAAGACAGCTAATTAAAGGGAGGGCAAGAGAAAAAGACATACGCTGAAAACTAAAAAGCAATACTTATGAGAAGAATAATGCCTGGGATGGGAACTAAATTAGAATCCTAGAGAGCTGTGTTTATAGTAGTCCTGGAAGATCAGTCCAAATCAGGGAGAGAGAGATAATTCTCAACAATCATGAAAATGCACAGAGAAGCAACACTCAGGGTGAATGTGTTAAAAGCCAATAATCTAAAGACGAAAATGTTAATTTAGGCAGCTCTGAGTATATTGTGTTTCCTGTTATTTACTTCAAAACAGGTATTTTACTTGGTAATTTCTAGTATTATACTTCAGGTAGGTTTTATCTTTGATTTTTAATGAAACATTCCTCTGCTATTAACGTAGGCTACATCAATTTGACTGAAAATGCTTTATGTTCCTGCTTTTAGTTGAAAAACTTTAGGTATTGGTTTGAGAAGTTTTATTTTTTAAGTATAATCTAAGAAAGCATTTCCTTTGAAAGAGTGAGTGATTCACCTATGAAACTTTTACATAACCTTTCATAGCTTGGGGCTGCAGAAGAGAATTTTTGTCTGGCATATAAGCAGTAATAAAGTAGATTCCTGAATGAATCTCCCTGGGATAGGTATATTGCAGCTAGGGAAATTACCACAGAGTGTCCAGTTAACCATCTTTATCTCATAGCAAGGGAGATCTCCCAGTTTAGGCCAATTGATAGCTATTTCAGCAAGGACAACAAAGGATTTACTGTCCTTTTAATTTCCAAATTCTGCTTCTATGTTGTGTTTTAATAATTTTATCTCTGTGGGGCACCCAATTTGTTTGTTTGTTTGTTTGTGGTGGTGGTGATTGATTTTATTCATTTTTAAATGGATTAAAACTAAATGCATCTTGAGTATGTTTCTTTTTCTGCATATAGCTTGCATCTTCATTGGAAGGAAGAGCAAGAGTACGGTGGTTGTAAGGTGGTCACTAGATCCAAGTTTTTATGAAATAGTGCAGGCATACTTGGAGTTAAATTGGCCTTTGCTTGCATTTCTTGGCAAATGTGCCAAGACTCTTAATGTTAACATGAAATGCTGCATAGCTACAAATAAGGCTGATAATCTAGACAACACCTTTTTATCTTACTAAAACACATTAGAAAAAAGCCTTAATCGAGAAACCCCATGAAGGAGGTGGCGGTTCCATTATCTTTGGTTTATCTCGTTCAGTAGCCATTGAGACACATATGGATGTTAGAAAGGAACTTTAGTTGACTTAGAGACAAGGTATGATACACTGAACAATCTTGAATTATGGAATGTTTGATGCAAATATGGAGTTGAAATTTGATGCAAATATGGAGTGGAAATTTGGTTGCTGAATACAGTAAAAGTGACATAATGGGGGAAGTAAAGCATGTATAAAACCAAACATTTAATGAATATTCTCAGTTTATGCATACTTGGTTACTCAATTTATGTATGGATAAATGGAGAGGAATGATTGTGGTGTGTTGGTTGGAGACTTAAGTGTATAGCTCTAGTTTTGTATATGGACCATGTTCAGCATATTTGTTGACTAACAAATATGAGGTGATTTCCAGTGAACATTAGATGGATGATACAATGTAAGAAGTCTGACACTGAAAATTAATGCATCAAAGACTAAGATGGCTTTGTTTAAAAGGGAAAATGGAATTACAATTTTATACATAAATGGTAAAAAAATACACAGTAGCAAGTAAATGACTTTGTATACCTTGGCTGACTGCTTACTAAAGTCAGCAAAAGATAAGGACAAATTTTAAGACATGCAAATGTTGTTAGAAAGATAGAAGAAATGATGTGGTCTCTTGAATGAATATGAATGAAAGTGAAGTGAAATTAAAATGTGTATGTAAAAGTGTGTGCTTTTGCCACTTCTTATATGAATGTGGTAACTACCGGTAGGTATATCAAGAAAAAAAGAAGTTAGTGAATTCCTGGAAATAGGGTCCTTAACTGCAAGTTATATATAAAAAGGCAAAGAATAAATGGGTACTGAATTAACATGGGTGGATTAAAAAAAAGGCAGTGATGGTATGAAATAAATATTTTGAAGTAGCTTGGTAAGATACAAATAGTCCTTAACATATCCATTCATTTAATGATAATTTAAAGTTTTGGTGGCCTTGGAAAAACTGATTTACAATCTGTATTCACCACCTTCTGGTCACATGATCACAATCTGAGCTCTTGGCAACTGGCTCACATATATGATCAGTTGCAGAATCCTACTATCATGGGGAAATGACTTGCAACCCTTTTTGCTGATTTCCTATCAGATGTCTTTAGGCCAGTCATTGACTCTCATCTCACAAGATAATCATTGTAGAGAAAATAAGAGGAGGAATAATCATATATACCATTGTAAATTGCACAAAATAAATGTGGGATATAAATCAAATAAATACATTAAAATTTGCTGCAGTCTATCATAAAACTTCTTGATTAGTAGAACAGAAAGTACTGTAGAGTACTGATTTTGTAGTAAGGCACATAGGATTTGAATTGCTCCCTATCCTCCTCTTTTTACTATTTAAATGAGTAATTCTAAAGCATATTGACGTGGTCTTGAGACCATTTCCATACCCAGCAGGATCATCTCTGAATTGTGTGTTTAGGAAAAAGAAAAAATTTAAACCCATTTATCATTTACCATCAAAAGTAAGACAGAAAAAGATGTGGTTCAGCTGTTCAAGGGAATGACAGGCAAACAAATGACCCAAAATGAATTAATTTTCCAAGAGAAAGCAAAAGAATAAAAATCAGAAAGTGATTTTCCTGGAGCATCAATCTTAAAGAAGTGGCTATTCTAGAACAAGAAAAGATGTAAAAGTGTTCTACACCAATCTCCAGCAGACAGTAAAAAGAAACATATTGCATTCTTCAGACAAGTTCACCCATTTCTGCTGAAGGGAAGGGCAGAGTACAAGCACAGTCTCAAAGCCCAATCAAGACAGCAGAACAATTTTTGAACCGCCAGAAGCACAGTTGGAAAAAGAGGGTAATAGCAGTCACATGCAATCTGTGGAAGTTCTGTTCTCAGATATTCCATGGGAAGGAAGAATTTGTTCTAGGGAAAACACTGCTGTCTCATTTCTTGAGAAAGAAAACAGCCATTTGGGGTTATCTTTGATCGGGGAAATGAGGCGGGGTATAAATCAAATAAAATAAATAAATAAAATAAATCTAACTCAGGCTAGCCTTCCACAATCAACAAAATTTCTGAGATAATTAAAAGATACATTAAAATAATATCCTTAATAGCTTCATGGAAGGAATTTACCGTACTTAAGATGTGAATTTCCAAAGGGCATATCTGATCAGTATGTGCCATCAAAACCAAATTATGACAATTGGCAGCTGAAAGCTAGGCTCCCCCAACTGAACCCCAATTTTCAGCAGCAAACCACACATCTTATGAGACAGATATATCACATAATTACACAATTAGCAATTCTCACACACATAGCCTCGAAATGCAGATAAAATAGGGCTTCATTTAATTATTTCTCAGAGTTCCTACTGTAATTTACGACATCCATTGCTTCTTATTTGAAGGAAGTAAAGAATTTACTGTACTCTAATAAAGTAATCTAGATTTGCTCATCCTTTGATGTTCAAATTTCAGCTAAGTGAAAGGAATTCCCTCTCAAAAAATCATTTGGATTTTATGAGGGATTGGAAATCCATTAAATTTTGCCAATATTCTACCTTTGGACATTTCTCTGTGGTGTCTGTTTGAAAACTAGTTTTCAGTTTGCAAGCATCGACAGATTCTTTTGGTTTTTACTTTCTGTTGGATTTTTAATGAGATTTAATATGAAGATTTAAGCACCTTTTTCATCCCTTTAAAAAAAAAATTCCTTTTGAAATTTCCTTTAAAAAATTTCCTTTTGAGAGCAGTAGTCAAAGAACAAGAGCCAAAAACTTAGGGATGCTGGCCACATAATCTTAACTGTATAGTCTATGTACTGTATTTCACCTTGGCGCCATGCTATAACGGCTGATAAGTGGCAGGAATCCAACAATTCAAATCTCAACTGAGTTGTGTTATTATTAGTGACCTCCCTTTCTCTCTCCCCCTCTCTCTCTCTCTCACACACACAGAAAGTCAGTATAAGGGATTTTAGGCTTAGTAAGCATAAAACCATGAATGTTTTCTCTGTAGTAAGTCCTACTGTGATCACTCATATTTATTCTAAGCAAGAATGCTGAGATGGATCTGTTTATTCCAGCTAAGTTTGCATAAACTGGATGAAAATATGGGAAGAGATAACTGAAATGTTGAACTGGGTTTTTTCTTCTTCCTTCCCACAAGAAAGTAAAATCTTGATACAAGACTTTTGTGTTGGCCAGACAGAAAGAAACCTCTTCATCCTTAACCTATAGTAAATCTCTCAAGTAACTATACTGAGGACTTATAGTCCCATTCAGTCATTATTATTATCTTCTCCTTCATCTGTAAAGATTAGCTATTTGTATTGGTAAGATTGTCCATTTATTTATTTTGTGTTATATATGTCCAAATCAGTCAATTCAAAGATTTTTCATAAGTCTTTGCAAGGGTGAAGAATCTTGATCTTTCAGACTGAATCTTCCTTATAACATTTTTCTTCCCTCTGTTTCAACTATAAAATCTGTTTTCATTATTTGTACTTTCCACTCTCTGGGACTCTCTTCTTCCAGTTTCATAGGGAACTACTCGGTGAGAAGAAAAGGACAATCTTTTCAGCAACAATACAACAATGCCTTTATTTGGAAAGGATGTCAGAATCATAAAAGTGTGCTGCTAGTGCTGCTAGAAGGTACCAGAATTACTCCAATCATGTGCAAGAAAACCAATTAAACCATTCTTGAAAAGCAGCTATCCAGCCTTCTCCTAAAAATGTCAAAAATAGACAAGACTACTTCATTATTTTACATCTCTTACCATCAGGAAGTTCTTCCTTATATTTAAACAAAATCTAGCTAGCCATAACATATAGCCATTACTCTGGTTCTATTTTCTGCAACAATTAAATTATTTATATATTTATTTACAAGGTTCATTAGCCACTTCAAATGCAACCAGCTAAGAGTAGTATATGATTCCAATTGTTGTAAACTCAGATGTAAAACAATCGAATCCGGCACTATCAAAAATAACCATAAAACAAAACAGTATGGAAAAAAGGGAACAATCATGAGCAATGGACCAAATCTTAAAACATCCTCACTAGAGGAAGCTGTCATAATATTCTGGCTCCTGAATTCTGATGGAACATCCATTTTCAAAGACTATCTTTTTGAAGACAGAAGGAACCATTGTGATATCAGGGAAGAAGCTATTTCTGACAAAGAATAGCCAAGACTGAAAAACCATATTTTTGAGATACATGACTATCTTCTCTATGTATCTTTTAGATTATAAACATCGATATTATGTCCCCGTCTTAGTCTTACTTTCTCCAGACTAAATATCCCAAATTCTTTCATAGGGCATATCCTGTGCAATCTTCAACTTATTTCTCTGTTCTTATTCATTCCCATCCCATCTCCTAGCCAGCAGCCCCCAACCTTTTGGGTACTAGGGACCGGTTCCATGGAAAAAGGTTTTTCCATGGACCGGAGGGGCATGGTTTCACATGCTGCCTGCACCCCACGAACGGGTCTTTGCTTATTTGCGCAGACCAGTTTCTGGCATGTCGCAGCCCAGTGCCAGTCCACAGACCAAGGGTTGGGAACCCCTATCCTAGCCTATTGTGCTGGAAAGGAGATAGATATTACTGCAATCTTTATCCAGTCCATATACCAACATATTCTGGTATTGACTATCCCTGAATCCCTGACTACTCCAGGTTGGCCAGAAAAAACATTAAACAGGGTGCATCTTGGAAAGCGATTCTAACAAATAGTTAAGTGAGTTGTTTAAAGTAATCAGCAGTTGACAGGGAAAACACAGATAGAGGCACCTTGGCAACAGAACATTTGTTCCATTTGTTTGAGTGTGCCTGTTTCCTTTGCTACAGACCCATTGCTTGCTTTCGATTCAACTTTTGAAAACTGTAGGGAACGCTAACAACAGGCACCAAAACATTACAGCTATTCTTCATTCCCATAGCAGCCACAAAGCTGAAACAAACGAGAGATGTGAGTCACAGGATTTCCTCAAATCCAGCTGCCTTCCTCACAACCATAAGAGGAGGACAATGTCAATCATAACAGTTTGACTTCTCTGGTAAGACAAGACTACCCTAATCAGCAGCTAAATCTGGATCTTTTCTTCAGTGGGTCATTAGAAAGCCAGCACACACCCCACTTCTTGAAATTATACTTTATTGCATAAAAGAATCCTTCTGGGACTGTGTGTGTGCATAAGACCACAGCATACTGATACATACGACACTATGCGCTGCAGCCAATCAGTGCATTCTGCAGAGATTTGATGCATTACACGTTCAACTGCAGCACACTGCAATGACATCAGGACTGCATAGCTGGCTGCCCGAGACAGCAGCACAGCCGAAGGAAAATAAAGGGAAGGGTGTGTGTGTGTGTGGGGGGGGTGTTTGTGTGAACAATTTTTCTCTCATCAACTCCTCCCAACACGGAGTGGGTTCAGTTCCAGTCAGTGTTGCTAAATGTGAGGTTTTTTGCAGCACAAAGTGGACACACATACTAGCAACATGATCCCAAATGGCAGTCAAAAGAAGCAGCCTTACATCTGGAGATGATGAGTCTGATCAACTACAGATGGTAGGTCTAGATGAAGGAAGAAATTGTACAGCCAAACACTAAAGAAAAAGAACAAATGTAAATAGAAGATTTGGCAAGGGGGTGGGGACTGCCCAAAAGAGATTATGTCTGCTTTAGTTGATAGCTGCTAATTGGCCAATCATTCCCAGTCATCACAGGGATGTACATCATCTATTTGTTTAGATTTACATTTGAAATTCATGATTCCAGGAATGCAGCTACAGTTGTTACAGCCAATGCTATTAGGAATCCCCTACAGCCATGAATGCAATAATTACTTTTTTCCAGCATATAACACATATATGTGTCGTGCCCCATCCCAGGGCTCGACGTCATCTGGGATCCAGGGGACGTTTCGGGGAAGACGGGCCGATCCAGAAAGTTGTGCCGCTCCAATTCCACGGCTGATGAATGTGGATCAACAGCCTTAGCAGCAAATAGGCACTTGATGATGGTAGTTTGTTTCTGGGTGTGCGCACAGCGTGGGGGCGTCGCTAACCCAGGCGCAATAGGTGCAGCAATGTAAACAGTGGTGTGATGCAGCTCCTTAGCACTGACTTTAATTTTGTGTAAATACTTCTCAGAACCATGTTCCTGTGATCTCGCTCTACTGCAGTAAAAGGGCTTTGGACTGTTTTTTGCATCCTGGTTTCTTTTATCTCATAGGATACACAGAGTATTTAGGTTGCTGACAATATGCTGTCTCTAATGGAACCTCTATGATATTTCATAAGTTTGAAGGTTAAGTATAAACCACTGTTTGCCAGAATGCTAGGAAGAAGAAAAGAAAGGAAATGCAACACAAAGAGAGAGAACAGGTGGTACAGGAGGAATAAGAAAAGAAGGCACAAAGCCAAGAATCTTATGGTTACTTACTCAACACTAAAATATCCCTTATCTGAATTTGTATTGCATTCTTATATGTGAACTCATAGCAAAAAAAAAAACCCACACAGAAATATTTTTTCAGATACAAGAATGTTTCTTTTTGTATAGCATCTGAAAAAACAGGCCTTGCTTGACCGTAACTAGAGGCAGAACTTTGGCAATAATGCTGTGGGTGGAAGCAGAAGTTTGGGAAACAACAATATAGCAGCTGCATTATTTGCCACTTCCCACATCTGCATTTAAGCTTTCATAAATACCATTGCAAAACAAACAAGGGCAAAGGAGCCCAATAACCGTTTCTGAGCTCAGGAAATCTACAAAACATTTATGACAAGCCAAATAATAAAAATGTCACAATACTGACTCTATATGTAACTCAGATATGGAATTTATTAGACTGTAGATTAAGATCAGATCAGATCAGATACAGTTAAGTAGTATGGAATTCAAAGAGTGATTTGGGAGACTTGGGGTAGGATGCAGTATACACACAATGGGGAAGATCTGTGTACAAAGGAAGGGAAAAACCAGAATATGCACGAACAGGAGTATTCTATTCTACCTTTAATTAATATATAATGGGGGAATCAATGGGGTCTTGACTGGACCAAATCAAGGCACAAAAGTTCAATCAAGTCTAAGCAGTTAGGTTGACCAGGTAGAATCCAGCTGGTATAAGTGAGTCAAATCAAACCAGAAGTTATATTGTGAGAAAAATGACAGAAACTAGAACCCCATGAGTAAGTTCGGGTGAACTTTGTTGTTGAAGTTCTTTTGTACTAAAATAGGAAAATGATACACGAGGAATAGCTAAAGCCTGTTGTAGTACAGTCTGTAGTATGATCATTCAATCTTTTTTAGAGGACCTAGTTAGAAATATAAAAGGCCTTCACTTAATTCTTAAACTACTGGGGGTTTATCCTGTAACTTAGACAATGATGACATAGATTGGGAAGATCTTGCATTTGAAGCAGATTATGATTTCCTGGGGGAGAAATCTAAGAACTACCCTCAAAGTCTTTTGTTGCTTTCTGAAGTATGTAGTCACTGTGGGAGAAAGTACAAATATGAAGAAAAAAACTAAATTATGACTCCTGTGTTCAAAGAGAAATGCTGCAAAAGTCTTTGCGATGTAAAGATTAATTAAATGGCACAGACAAGCATATCATAAAGCTCCATTGTTAGAACACCCACATATAATTTTCCTAACATCATTCATGAAGCAGCAACAGCAGTCCCACCCATATTTGAAAAAGATTTGGTTTGCTTTAAAGGTGGGTTGGAATTACATCAAAAACAGCTTACTAAAGGTAGACTGTCAGTTTTTTTTTTCAGTATCAGCTTTCACATAGCACTTTCTAACTGCAGGAAGTAAAATATGAAAATGGATTAAAATTAGGTCCAACAAAGGGCTAAAATGTGAAAATACCCTAAGGTGATGAAAGACATCAGTATTTTGTGGATATGCAAATTGTGTTTTATTTGACCTAAAGGTAGGACAGAACAAGCATGAAAAGATAAACATAGAACTACTGTTGGTAAATCAGGTGAAGGCTCATTTAGCCAGATCTAGGACAACTTGCCACGGCCATCTCACCATGGTTAACCCGCGATGGCCAGCTCATTGCAGTCAACTCACCATGGGACAACTCACCATGACCAATTCACTGTGAGACAACTCACTGTGGGACAAGAGTTACACAAATATAAAAGAAATGGTGGAATAGAATAATTAAAGGAAGAATACTAAAGGAAGGACAAAATGAAATGTGAATGACAAAAATTAAAATATTTTTAAAAATTATTTTAAGTAATTGAATTGAATTGAATTGCCCTGCAGTGAGTTGTCTCACAAGTTGGCTGTGGCGAGTTGGTCATGGTGAGCTGTCCCATTTCGCATCTAGCCAGTATTCTCTTTCACACAGTGGCCTATTAGATACATTTAGAAAGCCCATAAATAAATGGGCAGATCCTCTTTCATTGTTATTCTTGTGCACCTAGTATGTAGAGGTGGAGAACCTGGAGTTCATTAAAGCCTGGCACTCCACAAGCAATTCCATTAACAAGACACATTGACCTACAACCAGCCCAAACCTGTCAGAATCCAAGTAATCGCACAGCCAGTCAGAGGCAGCACCAACCCTCAACCAACCCACGCAACCTCCCCCATCAGCAGTTCACTTCTCAATGACCCTGACCTGATGTAATCTCCTTATCACAAGACCCATCACAAGACCCACAGCTGATTCATAGCTGATCTCTCATAGAATCTCACTTGACAGACCCACACCTGAAGGCCTTATAAACAGAAGAACACTGATACTGACACCTCCTAAACTCTGCTGAAGATGTTACCTTGCCTGGTAACGAAATGTTCAGAAACCAATCCACAAGCTTGGAGAACAACATTCACCCTCAGAGCCTGGATATGTCTGATTCATTTAGGAGGAAGTTGAATAGTACAGGGCCAAAAATAGATCCTTGCAGGACCCCATGTCTTATCTCCCTCACTGTGAAAATGATCATATATTATTTCTATGGTTCAACCAGTCATCAGATCAACAGAGGACTTCCTCTGCAATCCCACAACCCTGCTGTTTATTCAAAAAGGTCCAATATATTTGGGGGCGGGGGTGCTTTAAAACATAATCTGAATTTATCCTTGTCCAATATGAAAAGTGATCCCTAAATATAAACCAATATTCACAATGTTAAGAGAAATTACCAAATTATTATACAACTATAATTCAATAAAACTGGAGAGTCATAATGTGGTATAGTAATTAAGGTATCCTACTAGGACCAGGGAGACTTAGATATAAGTCTGTCTTCAGCTGTGAAAGCTCAGTAGATAACTTTAGACAAATTATTATCTCAGCCCAAGCTACTTCCCAGTTAGTTGTTCTGAGGGAAAATTGGATGAAAGTGTGCTGTTTAAATAAGTATTTACTTTAATATACAAAAATAATGAAACAAGACACCAAAATCAGAAAAGGGGAAAAAAAGAAGGAAAAGCAGAAAAAAATGTAAGGCATATAAAAGCAGCCCAGTTTTTAAACACAGCATTAAGGCTTAAGCATTTGAATTAATATTGATTAGTCTTTCCATTATGTTCATAGCCATTTCATAAGCAGAGAGTAAATGCATATCTATCCAAGACTGTAAATATAGTATGGCACTGCCTTTCCATTGTAAAATTGTAATCTAAATGCACGGTTCCTCATAAATGAATACTGATAGATTTTTGGCATCAACATTTAATTTGAAAATCAGATGCTAGATGCAACTGGCAGAATATTTTATCAGCATTCATAGTCAGTTATAGAAGCTTTATAAAGGAAGTTCTTAAATATATTTTCATAAAAGCATTACTATAAACCTCTAACAATGTAGAAATAAACAACATCAGAGCTGGGAATTTTTCTTATATAAATTCATGCAAAACAGAGACGTCATGGACTGAGATACAAACAAGGAATTCCCCATGCTCATACCCTGGAGAGAACACTGGTATTTCAGAAATTACTCTAAGTACAAAGCTACTACTGTACTAGGAATATTTTCAAAAGAATGTCAATTGTTTTATTGCTTCCATGAAGCAAACTATTCAACTGCTTTGAATGACATGTGCTAAATTCTATTTGTCATCCAGCAGATGTCCCAGTAACTACAAGTTCTTAGGAGAGGAGGGGCCTGTGGATTTAAAAACCTGACCTTCAACAAGAAGGTTTTTTGGTTCTCAAATATCCTATGTTCTAGGGAACACGTCAGACAGTCTGTCCCAAAGGGTGAGTTTAGTTATGGGAGCAGGTCATCAGGTTACTGGCACAGGTTACTACTGAAAGGGGAATACAATCATAATGGCTGCATAACCTCAGGGTATGATTGGGATTCAATGAGTAGCTTATATAAATGAACGAAGTTAAAACAGAAGTACTACAGTATAAAAGCTATCCATTGAAATGTTTCATTTCCTGAAATGTACTCTAAACCTTAGGCTTATTTTACCTAATTCTCACATTCAAAAATGCAGTGGCAAAATTACATATTAATCCACATGAATTGGTGCAGAGCATTTATTTCATGCTGTCATCTCAGAAACTTCTAAAGCCTCTTTTTTTGACGTAAGATTTGGCAAAGCAGTAAAAACAGAAACTTGCTCCCTTCTTCGTAGCAGACTTTATCTGTGCTGAGTCACACACTGCACCTTATTTTGGAAGCAGCAAACAAACAAGTGGAAACAGGCAACAAGGTAATGGTTAAACATTCCAATTTTAAAAGAAATGTTTACTTATCTTCAGTACACAGCTTAAAATATAAGAAAACTCAGCATAACTTCCAAGAAAATAAACCCCCTATTTTTTTATAATTACTGTATCAATTTAACAAAAATGTATTATGAACATAGATGTGTATTAAATATTTCATTTCCCCCCATGTTTTCCCATGTTGGAAAGTACAAATGAATGGATCAAAACTAATCTTCTGCAGCATTTGTCCTGATTACTGGAAAAAGAGAAAACAATGAATAAATCTGTACGGTAGGATAACAGAAGGAAGAGGTACAAAATCTTTCTTTATTCTTTTATTTGAATTTGCAGTGAAACAGCAACCAACACTGTAACAGTACTATACCATACCTTTTAGTAGTTAATGGTTGATGTTAATACAGAGCTTTACAAGATTCCTTTTATAGTTGATCGAAACTAAAATCCTGAACAGTTACTAGGTAGTTACTGATGAATGAACAAATATAAAAGGTAGACAGCTAGCTCTTAAAACTGAACGTGTCCCATCAAGGCACCAAACAGCCCCAGATATGGCTAGCAGGAAGGATGGAGCCATTTATAGGGCAGGAGCTTTGCTTCCTACTGCATTCTACATTCTATTTTTATGCAGCAAATCAGTTTTTAGGAAGAAATGATGTTGAGGGTTTATGGACCTCAGCCTAATGGGAAAGCCATTATGTGCTTTATATTGTTTAATATAGACCTGTGACAAAATTATGAGGTTTTTTCCTTTCTCCTTAAATCATCTATTGCAGGAAGTCTGTAGATATTCTCAGTCATCCAGGTCATAGTTTAATTTAATTTAATTTATTAGATTTATACCCCGCCTCATTTCCCCAATCAGGGGAACTCGAGGCGGGGAACTTTAGTTGTCCCAAAGGTACTTTTTCAGGAGGCAACTGGACTTTCTTGTTTTTTTTTTCTTTTGAAGATGTTTTGCTTCTCATTCAAGAAGCTTCTTCATCTCTGATAGAATCCTTCCATTCTCCACTATCCTGTCAGCGCTGAAGAAGCTTCTTAGATGAGAAGCGAAACATCTTCAAAAGAAAAAATGAGAAAGTCCAGTTGCCTCCTGAAAAAGCACCTTTGGGACATCTATTGCAGGGGTATCAAACACACAGCCGATGGGCTGGATACAGCCTGTGCAGGACAAAAACAATATTGATACGTCATGATACAGCCCGCGATGTGATCGGATTTGACGTCCCTGATCTATTGGGATGAAAAATGGGGACAAGAGGCTAGTCAGAAAGAAAAAGAGATGGCTACTTTTGTTGTGAGATCCATCTATTACTGACATATTACCCCAAGAGACTGCAGTTCCTAATAGAAAAATCTTACCTTTAAATGCAAATACATGTAGTCCTCGATTTACTACCATTCATTTAGTGAACATCTGAAGTTACAACAGCATTAAAAAAATAACTTATGACCGTTTTTCATAATTATGACAGTTGGAGTATCCACATGGCCACATGATCAGAATTCAGGCGCTTGACAACTGGCATGTATTTATGTCAGTTGCATTGTTCTAAGGTCATGGGAACAGCATTTGTTTACCTTCACAGCCAGCATCCAACTGGCAAAGTCAATGGAGGAAGCCAGATTCGTTTAACAAGGTGCATAATTCACTTAACAACTCTGGCAAAAAAAGTTGTAAAATGGGACCCAACTCACTTAACAATTGTGTTGCTTAGCAGTGGAAATCTTGGGCGCCATTGTGACAAAAAGTCAAGGACTACTTGGACTTGCAGTATTTGACAGAGGCATTTAACAGGAGCAAAAACAAGGTGACTCAATGAAAGGATGTATCATAAACAGGAATGAGGTCATCCTTTAACTTTTTTCCTTTGGCTGATACTAATGGAGCACAGGAAACCTGTTGAGCATGGATTTGTTATACCAGTTTTTGAGGTCAACGTCAACTGTCCTTACTAAAATTGAAACTGGAATAATATCAAGCCACAATATCACACACAGAATACCTTTTAACATCTTTTTGGGATTCCTAGCTGCACCAAATAGGATTATGATGCAAAGTGGGTGGTTCTATGTCACATATGTGAAAAAAGATATGGTTAGCCTTTAAAACTGTTTTCCCCCCTTACATCAATTTAAAGGCTTATACTAATAACATTATTACATTTCTGTTTCCAGGTTCAAAATGGACACAAACACCATCCATGATATTTGGCAATTGCACACGAAAATTTGGTGGCACAATGGTCATACTACAATAGACTCTCAGGTTGCAACCCTAGGCTTCAACAATAGTATGCCACTATAATTGTTCAATAAAGGTATAGAAAAGCTGTTCACAACTAAGATCTTTGCACTTATGCTATCAAAAGTATCATTTTTCAGCTTTTTAATAAAAAAAAAGTATCATTTTTCAGCAAGCAAGTTAATGTGGAAATCATACCCAAGACCTCTATGAGTAAAGTGCATTTTACTCCCTGGAAAGTAGTAAAACATTTGAATGTCAACAATTATCAGACCAAAGCTAATCTTACAACCTACAGTAATTCAATTTTACAAGAGCTAGTAACTTTCTCAAGCTATTTTAACCAGCAGCCTAGGTGGCTATATTAAATATCTTTGCCTATGATTGCACTTTTCATATTCAGAGATAGCAGAAGCTTATAACAGATACAGCTGTGGCTACATCTTAATGATTTTATCTTTGCTTATAAAACTAAAATATGAACAAACTTTTTAAAGGACCTTTAAAAAGGACCACGCAAAGGACCTTTCCTCTTTTTTTCCTAATTCACGGAAAGAAGTCAGGAAGCCTCTAATTAATAACTTCCTGTTTTATCTATAGCAGGAGTTATGAGTATCACCTTAAAAGGTCTATGGAGTTTCTCAGTCATCCAAGCATGATTGTCTCAAAAGTGTTTTCTTTTAAGCAACTGAAATTTCTGGTTTTTCTTTAAGACGTTTCACTTTTCATTCAAGTAGCTTCTTCAGTTCAGTACTGAAGAAGAGAAAGAAATTCAGATAGAAAATAAAAAAAAAAACCTTCACAGATCTTTTTGCAGATCTTTTTTCCAAAACCTGTATTGATCCAGTTACCGCAGTCTCCAGGAATTAATGAATTAATAAATATTGCAAAATGTGTGCGTGTGCTAAAAGTCAATGGTCAGCTGATCAATGGGTATAGAGGACTAACCACAGGATTTCATCAGTCTGAGCACCTTATTTTCTTGCCCTGCAGCCACGCTTAGCACTATCTCTATCCATTGGCAGGGAAGCCCATAGGCTGGCCTGGGAGTCACTTGGCTCCTAAGGATAGATTGCTTATTTTTAGATATGAGAACTGAATGAGTCAGCAAGTATCCCTCACTCTGAACACTTAAAAAGCTGCTACATATTCCCAGTTTGGGCACGGCATAGAAGAAAGAATTTTGAATCTGGGATCAGTGCCCTAATAATATGTGAAGACATGAGCAATACAGAAATTTGTTTTTCATAACCTAGCGAAAGAGGCATATAATACCTTAAGAAGTGATTACTTCATTATGGGAAAACCAAATAGTGAATGACCTGGTATCTAACCCATAGCAGTTGATGGCATAATAAATATGCTAGTTTTACATTAGGGAAAAATGTTTTCAAATTTATGCAGGGTACTAAAATACAACACAATATGCCTCATGTAAATTTTTGGTGCTGATTTCTCATTTTCTGATTGGAATCTCCATTGCCCCCTGTGCATAGTACAACCATGTAATTAGCAGTCACTCAACTCCAGTTGGCAACTAAGAAATATGACCAGGCAGCAAAGATATTTGTCTACAATTTCTGCCAGCCTTTAACTGGGAAAGGAATTGGGACGCTGATGGGGGATAGCAGACCAATAAACCACCAAGTCTAAAATGTGGGTTTTCTTGGTTTGGATTCCTGTATTTTCATTCCTCCCCAGAGGCAAAGTCTCCAATTAGGCTGGCAATCTTCATTTTGTTAGAAACACAAAGGCTTATTATGCAGACTCACACAAGTCTGTCTTCACTATTTTCAATGGAAGATACTACTAAAATGACTCCTTCAGCTCTGTAGATTAGTAGCAACAGTAGACTACTACATAGTCTATTGTACTATATAGACTCATTCTCTCCATGTATTTGAAGCAACCTTGTTATCAACAAGTACATTTTTACAAAGCAGATAGGACCTGAGAAGTTGTTGACTGCTATAGCCTTCCTATCAGGTGAGAGGTTAATTCTGTAAACCAAGTCACCCAGATTCTTCTGCAAGACAAGTGGGCAACTACTACCAAACTGGTTTTTCTAAACTTATTCTGCCAAAAGATAACTAACCTGAAGCGGCTAACTATGAGGACGAAGTTAAAAGTCACAAAATAAAAGAGGCCAGGTATTCATGAGAGTAGGGACCAACTATTAACCCGCTATTTTTAAATACACTTTAGACTTCTTTATAATTGTTTTAAATGCTAAGAATGGAATTCGGAATACTTGTATTTCTAGGAAGACAGTATAGATTTCTGCTTGGATTTCTAACAACTTTATAAAGTTTTCAAAAGCTAAAAACAAAACAAAAAAATATCCAAGGGTTTATTAGGGCTTTGTTCAAAATGTTGCAATTTTAATTTCAATTTAATTATGACAAGTCTTTAGGATTGTAGTAGAAGGACTTTGAAAGCCTTCTTCCTAAGAAAAGGTCTATACAGACAAGCCAGCTGACATCTCAGACAATCAAAATTCAATTCCTGCCTTGTCCTCTCCGCCGTGGCGCTGCTGCTACTGGCCGCCATACCCTGGTCAGGAAACCGGCAGCTGAGTGGCAGGCCACAGCGGAGAGGGAGGGGGCCTGCCTCTTGGAGTTCTTCCCCATGGGAATCATCTCTGCCCTGGACCGCCTGTAGCCGCAGAGGAGCTTTGCAGAAGGCAAGGACGTCTTCTCTTGGGTATGACAAAATAACAACAGTGGAGGAAGAGGATGAAGAAGACAAGGAAGAGGAAGAGGAGGAGGAAACAAAATGATACACAGAATGAGGAAGAGGAGGAAGGAAAATGAGGAAGAAGAGGGAGATGAGAATAACATGAGGAACATAAGAAAGACTAGGGGGAAGAAGTCGAGGACTGCAGGAGGACTGGGAATATGATGGAACACTATGAGAAGGGGGAAGAAGATGAAGAGGAGAAGAGGGAAGAAGAGGAGGGAGGGAGAAGATGACCACTCACACATAAATACCCAGGCAAACCCAGGTAATAACCTAAGGAAACAGGGAGGGAGGGAGGAGGAAAGGAGAAAGGAGGGAGAGAGTATAAACACAGAGGGGGGGAAAAGTGAGGGACATAAGGAAGGAGGGAGGAAGGAAGGTAGAATGGAAGAAGGTTGAAGGAAGTTGTCAGTCCAATAAAAAAACCCGAGCAAGGCCGGGTCATCAGCGAGTGTAAATTATATTCAAGAACCATCATTTTGCCCATCAGCTGTTACCAACATTGGTCTACTTTCATAGTCAAAACCTTTTCCTTATGAATTAAGGCACAAAAGCCCTCTGATCAAGTTAATTCATACACACACACACACACACCAGTATCAACAATAGAAAATTGAAAGTCCTTCAACTTAGATAATACATATATTCCAGGCACATTTTATTACCAAGGGCTACTTCACACAAACCTGAAATTGGAAAGTAAAGGTACATTTATACTAGTTAAAAAATCTGTTCCAACTCCTCTCTAAAAGTGCAACTAGTTTTAAAAAGATGGGAGGAGGGAGAAGGAAAAGAATACAAATGGATCTCATTAAGAATTTAAAAAAAATCTTACTATTTTTGATATTTGCTATCAGAGAGCCTCCTAATACTCACACTGTGAACATCACTGTTTTCACAACCAGGTTTCACTGGCAGATAACAAATTGCAGGGGAGGGGGGCAATGAGACAACCATCCTATAGCTGCCCAGAAACATGGATATTTGTAAAGTTAGAGTAGGCTACCTGGCATATACCAAGGGTAGTTGTATCTTTTCTTTCTCTTTCTCATTCTTTTGATGTAAAAATGATATATTCTTAAATGTTATCAGAGTTCTGATAACTAAAACTGAGATTAAATGTTTGGTTTTTTTTTTTAAATGATCATAAGCATCATCACAAAATTTATAAAAAGATTCTGTATGAGGAAAATTACACTTGTGTACGTACCTGTAAGACCAAAAGATATCTGGCTCCTGATCTACAGACTCCAATGATGACATTTAAGCTATTGCAGAAGTCTTGGCACTGAATGTCTTATTCTTTAAGACTGAAACTATATATGACTTTTCTCGGTATGCTCCACCCTTATTTATGAACCACACTAGATTTCTCAACAAGACCTTTTAAAGTTTGCTTTTTAACTGTTAAAAACTTAGGCATCCCTTATCTACCCCCTCAGGCTGGACTGGGGCTACATCACTTGGGAGCACAACTAAGTGTAATAAGCTTCCTTTTCACAGAAGTAAGAAAGAAACAAGGAAACAGAAACCTGCTTCTCGAGCCTACAGACACTGGATACGTTGAATACAAGATGGGCAACAAATAAATTTCAGAATAAATACATTTTATTTACAGGCTGATCTAAATGGGGATGCTTTTAAGACTTACATTTTAGGATTCAATTTTTATATAATTTTTATAGGTATTCCATACTGTATTTAAAATAGTTAATACTGTACAATATTCATTTTGCTAAATCAATTTGTGAAATTAATCTGGAAAAGGAGGACGTAGGCTGACTAAATAAGTAAAACAGTGCTGACTTGAGTAAAAATTCAGGGTAGAAATCAAGCAAATAATAATGTATAGAAAATATATAAGATGTATTAGTGAAAGAAGAGAAAAACAGATATTCCCTAGAATGGTCCACAAATCTGGATGGGATACCTGTAAAATCAGATGCCAAAAAAACCAGCAAAATCTAACTATTATGGGGGCAAAAAGAAAGGAAATAATCTGCTTGAGGATCACAAGATTTAGTAGTATTTAAGAAGCCAACTTATTCATACAAAATCATTCTTTGTTCCATTCTATGTACAAATTACTGATCCATTTTGGTTTCCCCTACTGCTCTGTCAGTAGGACAGATTTGGACAGCAGCATCACCTTGCTTGCCTTTATGGGCATATAAAACAAGAGTCATAAAACAGATGCTCACTGTCGTACTAGTTAGTATGTGCCATGACATCATCATATTATTACACAGAGTCTTTTTTTTCTTCATATTCCATATGAAAGCTGTCTTTTATCTTTCAGATTTATTACAGAAGTAGCATAAAGAAAGAGTGAGACTGGCATGTATGTGTCTTTGTGCACAAGACACAAAAATCTTCAAGAAAAGGTTATAATCCCATGGAAATTTTATTACCTCTGATATTTAAGTCAATAGCTATTAATTAAAATATCAGTTGTTTTATTAGTTTAGCCTTGGAATCTTGGCAGGGAACTAAAAGTCATCGCCATTGAATACTCCTCTACTTAGACAGCATTTTTCTTGATCTTGTGGATGGTTCAGGCAGGTAGCCAAATATGCATATACAAATATACACAACCAAAGATGTATATGTAAAGGGATTTGTGTGTGTGTATTTAAATATCTTTTTCTGTGTCCATATCAGACTTAGTAATCCAGTGGTTTAACAGTTAATCTCGCCTCCATTTGCTATAGAAAAAGGAGATATAATATTTTATTTTATTTTATTTTATTTTATTTTATTTTATTTTATTTTAGAATAGAACAGAACAGAACAGAACAGAGTTGGAAGGGACCTTGGAGGTCTTCTAGTCCAACCCCGTTTAGGCAGGAAACCCTACACCACTTCAGACAAATGGTTATCCAATCTCTTCTTAAAAACTTCCAGTGTTGGAACATTCACAACTTCTGGAGTTAAGGTGTTCCACTGATTAATTGTTCTGTCGGGAAATAGGAACTGAATAAGTTTACAATTATTATAGGAGCAGATTATGGAAAGCAGAAGACAAGGTTGTGGGTGCGATGAGTGCCACCACCTGTTTGTTGGACCTGTGCCGTTCTTGGCTGGTTTTGGCTAGAGGTGGCACGCAGCTGGCTCAGGTGATTATAAACACTTCGTTGAGAGAGGGATCCTTCCCGCTTGCTTTGAAGGAGGCGGTGGTGAGGCCCCTCCTCAAGAAGCCCTCCCTGGACCCGGCTGTTTTGAATAACTTTCGTCCTGTCTCCAACCTGCCCTTTTTGGGCAAGGTTGTTGAGAAGGTGGTGGCCTCTCAGCTCCTGCGGACCTTGAATGAAGCTGATTATCTGGATTCTTTGCAGTCCGGTTTCAGGCCCGGG